>UXGC01000306.1:0-161426 GCA_900480045.1 Eurytoma adleriae
ATAAATATATATATATATAATTTTGTATAATTTATAATTATTATATATGATAAATAAAATGTTAATATTGTATGGCCTAAAGTCAATGAATTGAATCTTTTAGAATAAGTGGTTAATTAAGTACACATCAACTAAAACAAAGTTTGAAACGCTTTATTCAATTGGTTCTCTTCTATACACAGATTATTAAAGAATCTTCATTTTACTAATATTTATCATATTGCATGTGTTAAACATATCTAATAGAAAACAATTTCAAGTAAAATAATCAAGATTTCATAAAAAAATTTAATTAAAGTTGAATCGGTTTACTTATTATTACTTTTAAAATTACAAAGCAAGTTAGCTGTTATCAACAATTTAAAATAAAATTATAATATGTAAATTTAAGTAAGCAAAACAATATTTTTTTCAGGATTTGCTATTTTTTTGTGTTAAGAAATTAAGAAATCTTAGCAATTATGCAGCAAATAATTTTTCATGAATTAATATTGGTTGTATAATATTAAATAAGGGTCTACGCGTGTATCATTCCTATATAAGGCAAGAAAATCTCAAAAGTCATTAGTCTTATGAGATATTATTTACCTTATTAATCTAGACTGTTCAAGAAAGACTAAATATTCTGGCATTTTTGAACGTTTAAATTTTGGGATATCATTTTGGAATGTGGCTTGATTTATGGCTTATCAACGACGGACAATAAATTTTTGTTACTTATTAAGCAAACAGTCTAGAAATATCAACAAAATATTAAAAGAAAATTATATTCTGAAAATACACGCGTCCAAAGAAAATATATTACATAACGTTATTTGATACGTCGACAATCGGTCGTTTTACGTCGTTTGCGGTTTCGAATCGTAATTTTTTTCCACTTATTAGTGATTTCACATCTTCTGCATCTAAAGTTTCGTATTTCAACAGAGCTTCGGCAATTAATTTGTGTTCTCTACTGTGATTTTTCAAAATAGTTTTAGCTCTGTCGTAGGATTCCTAAAAAGTAAACAAATTTTATTTGAATTATTTTGTTCATTGGTGAGCTCAATTTTTTTTTGCTAATACATACTTGTAACAGGCGCTTAACTTCATTGTCAATCAACTCTGTTGTGCTGGTGCTGTAACTAGAGTCTGCAGGGTCTCCATGTACTCTAAATCCTACTTTTTCTGACATACCATATACCTTAACCATGGCTTCAGCAATACTTGTGGCTTGCTTTAAATTTAAAATATCATATTTATAATAATACTTCCTTTTCTATTTTTATTGCATATATTTATTTAAAAAATCTTAAGTTAAAATACCTTAAAGTCTTCTAAAGCTCCTGTAGTAACTTTATCTTGTCCAAATATAAGTTCTTCTGCAGCTCGACCTCCCATGCTTGAATCCATTTTAGCCAGCATTTGAGATTTAGTCATTAAATTGAAATCTTTACTTGGAAGAAACGACGTCTAAAAACAGAAAAAAAGTTTTGTCTCAAAATAGTAAAAGTTGGCAATCATAGTGCGTAAATAATACAAAACATACAAGTCCTAATGATTGTCCTCGAGGTATAATTGTAACTTTATGCAATGGATTAGCATCTTTCGTAAAGTATGCAACCAGTGCATGACCTCCTTCATGATATGCTGCTATACGAGTTTCTTCCTCGTCTACTATTTTCTTTTTACCTTCAGGTCCCATTAGAACTTTATCTCTTGCACGTTCTAAGTGAGACATTGTTACATATTCAGCACCTTCAATAGCAGCTCTTAAAGCAGCTTGATTTATCTGTCAAAAGAATGTATTAATAAGTGAATGGTTTCATTTCATTTACTTTGTTAATCAGAAATATAATTAGTACCATGTTTTCTATATCGGCGCCCGTAAATCCAATTGTGCATTTTGCTAATATGTCAGAATTAACATCTCGAGTTAAAATTCTTCCTATGTATAATTCAATAAGTTCTTTTCGTCCTAAGAAATCTGGGGCATTTACAGTGATTTCAGAATCAAATCGTCCAGGCCTCAATAACGCTTTATCAAGATCTTGACGTCTATTTGTAGCTCCTAAAACAATAACTCCTTCGTTTTGATGGAAACTGTAAACAAAAATTTTTTGTTTAAAATTGTTGATAAGAAGGATGTGCCTTATAATAACTTTTAACATGTAGGTCTCATACCCGTCCATTTCAGTAAGAAGTTGATTAATCGTTTGATTTGCATGTGGATGAAGAGCAGAATTTGTACGTTTTGCTCCAACAGAATCAATTTCATCAATAAAAATAACACAAGGAGCTCGTTCTTTGGCAGCCTCTGAAAATATATTTAATTTTAAAATAAAAAATAAGTTCATGATGAAAACAAAGTTAATATAAAAGCAGTTAAGTTAATACACTAGTAGTTTATTCACTTACTGAATAAATCTCTTACTCGACGAGCTCCTTGTCCAACAAATACCTCATCAAATTCTGGTCCAGCTGCATGAAAGAAAGGAACACCAGCTTCACCAGCAACTGCTCTAGCTAACAATGTTTTTCCAGTACCAGGTGGACCTACAAGCAGTACACCTTTTGGAAGTTTTCCCCCAAGAGCTGAAAACTTGTCTGGATTTCTTAAAAATTCTACAACATCCATTAATTCTGATTTTGCTTCCTCAACCTAAAAATATTCATATTTTGAAAAAGTAGATTAATTTTATATTTATTGATTATTATTAATTGTGCTTTAACTTACTCCTTTTACATCATTAAAAGTTACGTGAATTTCTTCTGGATCCACTTCTACTCTGTTACCTAATTGAATTTTAAACATACTTCCTCCAGTAGTAGCTGAAATATAAATCAACTATCGTAAACTGAATTTGACATAATATTCACTATATTAAATAATAGTTCAATCATATCATGCGTAAGATTAAAAATATATGTAAAAAATAGTTAAATTTTTAATGCCATGATTATGATAAAATTAAATTAATTAGATGGTATTAAAATGATAAAAAGGCAATACTAACATTTATACGCACCCATAAGTGTAACAAGCGTAATCACACATAGAAGAGTGATTGCAACGTTTTTAGCAATGAGTAATACTTTGAATGCACGTCCATGGGGTTTTTGGTCATGGCCTGCTAAATAACCTTCAGCAAATGCTGTTTTAATGCGTTGTAAGTCTTCTGTATTAACATATTTATCTTCTTGGAGTTTTCTTAATTTTTCTATGTCTTTAAGTTCTCTAGATGATATTCTACTTGTCATGTCATCACTAGATAGCCTTTTCAACTTATTATCCTATAAAATATCATAAAAAACAGGAAAATAAAATATGTACTAGTCATATTTGTCAATCAACTATCATTTATCAAATCTAATCAGTTTTTTCAATAATAAAAGTACCAAAAATCTTACCGATTGTGCGACTAACCCAATCCATTTTCGTATTCGTGTATTTAACGAGGGATTTCTATCAAACTCTGCCTTAATGCTACGATCTGTTTTAAAATATCTCACTTGTGCATCATTTGGACGTATTTTAATAAGTCCATGAAGATATTTATGTTGTGGCTTTATATAAAGGTAAATTTCTGGTAACGTTGTAGAATTTGACAAATGTTTATAAGGTAAACCTCTTTTGTTTTCTGTAAAGCTTGCTCCAGATACATAGGACACTTTCCACTTATTATGTTTCTCCACTTGCTCAACATATTCTTTTTTAGATAATTGTTCTAAGATTTCTAATACATTGCTTCTATTAATTCTTAAAGGTGTCACCAAATTTTGAATATTGAATTTTTCCAGAGCTAATTCATTACAACTTTTTACAGCCTGTAACAGTTCACAATAATTTTTAAAATAATATTCAAATTAAATTGAATGTAATCTTACATTACATACCTCTGCAAAACTTTTTTCACAAAGAATACTTTCAGTCTTTTTGTTACCAGAATCATTTTGGTTTTTTACTTGAGCTCCAAAAGGTGTAGATCTTGGTGTAATAGCAGTTGTGAATTGGGTCAGATGATACAATACCTATAAATTGTAAATACAAAAATTAATACACAATTTAATGTTTATAAAAAATTAAAGCAAATATTGCATAAATTATAATTGTATAAAATATATAGTAACAAAGCAACTTGGCAAGTTTCAAAGATTGCGAAATACATTCTTTTAGTCTATAATATATCTATGTATATGCATCACTATATGTTGTAAATTATTGCAAGATGCAAGTAGATATTGTAAATAGTGATCTCAAGAAGTCACACAAATAACAAAATTTAAAAGTCGAAGTGAAAAGAAAAGTGATTTTTAAAAAATCTTAGATTTAGTGATGCAGTAATCCAAACAAAGCTTGAACTTTAACCTCAAAAACAATAGGCTAAGGCAGAAATAGTCATAGTTTCGTGAATAATTAAGTGTATTTCAGTACAAATAACTTATAACAACAAAAGATAAAGTATTTGTTTGTAGATGCACGTACCTGATTGTGAGATTGTAGGGAAATCATTTCCTACTTCAATTACTGGATTTCGTGTGAAAAATGTCGAAAAATAAGTTCCAAATATTACCGTTCCTCGCGCAGGTGAACGAAACAGAGGAAAATAATAAATTGTTACTGCACCCGTAATTTAATTTCACACATCACACTGCTCTTAAGTAGACGTCGGCGGCTTTTGCAACGTCGTTCATCGTCGTTTGATCGTCGCTCCGTTGGTGCTTACTATCCGAGTATCGCGCAAGGCCAACGGAAGTCATATCATTCGCAATTAAATTGCCTAGTGCGCACCGCGAGTACACCACGTATCGGCACACATGCCAAAATGAAGAAAAATCACTCGTTCGACTTACGTCTTTTTTCCGCTTTTTCAAAATTTACACTTGCAGACTGCACAGTACACACATCAAATATCCAGCAAAATCAGTAGTATTATTCGTGTATAATCATCTTTTACATCAATTTATACCTACAGCGATGCTTTTTGTATATTTCTTAGCCAAACAGAAATAATTGAAGCTAGTTATATATGATATTATTAAAATCTCAATTAAATAATTTTTTATTTATTTTATATTAAACAAAAAATTGTGATTTTGTGAAATATTGAAAAAAAGTTCAATTTAAACTTGCAACTTTATTTTATAATAAATAATAAATAATTACAAGTTTTGGAATTGTATGATATTAGATTATGCACCTAGGAAGTTTCAAGTAAAGATTTAAAAAATGTCTCAGATGGCATGTAATTGTCCGCCCGAGACGAAGGCAAGGGCAATATACACTCCGGTGGTGCAAATACAGATATTATATGTACTACTTTTTTGTAGCGCAAGAGGCGTAAAATGCGTACACTTGGTCCCTTGGGCCTTGGTTACCGCCCACAAGCCGTAAAGTGCGCACTTTACGCTCCATGTAAAAAATAATTTTTGCTTGTAAAATTAATTATCTATAATCTATTTAATTACCAAATGATAATAATATTTATATATTTTTGTCTTGTAGCGACTATAAGCTTTTTTTATTTTTTTAAAATTATTTTTAATTTAAATTTAATTTAATTTTGAGACATTATATTTTCGCAATGTATTCTATATTTGGTAGTATCTAAAATATAATGGTCCACGTGTAAATCTGATGTATCTTTACACATATAAAGTACATGTACACATTCTTATACACTGGACGCACGTTTACAAAGAAACATAAAAAAGGAAAGAGTAGGTATGTTGAAGAAAATCCAAAGTGCCAGTCATTCGCGTCGACTCGAATGGTCGGAGTATACTCCTGTTTCTTTTTCATTTTATTTGTATAAATAGTATATAATAGTATTAAAAAATGGGAGCAGTACGTGTAATTAATGATGATGGTCATTTCCACTCAGAGTTAATGAATGCGGGAACAAAACTTGTTGTTGTTGATTTCACCGCTACATGGTAAGGATTTTTGAGGTTATGCTAGTAATTAAACATCTGCGAAAATTACAATAATTAACTATTTTGTTACAATAAAATGATAATAAAATTATTAAATATACAAATATGGATTATATTTTTAAATTTATTTATATAAAACAGACGTTTATGAAAAATCGAATTAAAAGAAATTTTTTTGCAGGTGTGGCCCCTGTCAAAGAATAGCTCCGATATTTGAACAACTATCTACCAAATATCCAAATGCTGTTTTTTTAAAAGTTGATGTTGATAAATGTGCGGATACTGCAGCTGGACAAGGAGTTAGTGCTATGCCTACATTTATTTTCTACCGAAATAGAACAAAAATTGATTCTTGTCAAGGTGCTGATCCAGCTGGTCTAGAGTCAAAAATTCAACGTCTCTATGGAAGTGCAGAGAGTGATGATTCAGAGAGCTCTGTTGCTGGACATGTACGACGTTCTGATAACCCTTTTTATCATATTATAGGAATGGCTCTTCTTGCCTTAGTTATTTACTTTTGGAGAGATTTATAAAAGTTCTAATGTAGCAGCGATTTCATTCAATTTTTATTAAACTTATTAAATATTAAATATTTTTAACATTCTAATCATTTATATTGTGAAACTAAATTGCAAAAGAAATCAATTGCTTGAACCTAAAGTTTTATTATGACTTTAGTATTATTCCACTATTGTAGATAAGAGCCATAGTATTAAAAAGTTGATTTGTATTTTAAAATCTAAGTTATAAAATCTTTAATAAACTTTTTAAATTTTTTACCAGAAAAATGTATGAAACTTTTTTAATATACTTTTCACTTTCCTTTCACAATTATACAAATAAAAAGTATTTGAACTTAATATTTCATTATTTTATTTCAATTATTTACGTAGCATGCAAATAAGAAATTAAAGTTTTCATTGAATTTTTGTTCACTAGATAAAAGAGACTAATACAATTACTATTTCAAACTACTAAGTAATATATATAAAGTGTATTTTTATTTTTATTTACAGATCGATTTAAGTACTTTTATAATGAAAGCACAATGTGAGTGTTTAAATGAATCAGACGATCACAATCTGACTCATTGTTTAACATCAAATGGTGGTTATTTAGAAAGTGACTGCGATGAACAATTAATAATATCTATTACATTTACACAAGCTGTAAAAGTGCATTCTTTAAAAATTAAGGCGCCAGCTGACAAGGGTCCAAAGAATTTAAAACTCTTCATTAATCAACCAAGAACAATAGATTTTGATATGGCTACTTCAAACACCAGTGTGCAAGACCTTGTGTATGTTATTTCTAAAATATATTATTTACATTTTACTAAATATAAATAATTATTATAAATAAATACTTTAAAATTATAGATTGTCAGCGAAAGATATAGAAGAAGGCAACCCGGTACAATTAAGATATGTGAAGTTTCAAAATGTACAGAATCTACAAATATTTGTTGTAGATAATCAAGGTGACAGTGAAACTACTCAAATTGATCACTTAGCTATAATTGGATCACCCATTTCAACAACCAACATGGGAGATTTTAAGAGAGTGGCAGGCAAGAGAGGAGAAAGTCACTGAGGACTTGTAATCAAAGTTATTTTAATTATAGATTTAACACAGTTTCAGTTTAAATTTAATGGTATCATTTTCCATTTTTATATGGTGAAGTATACACTTTCTGTGATACCTTTTAAAGAAGATTTTGTTTCAAAACCAATTCTTAGCGTGTAATTTTTTCAGGCCCAATTTGCATATTTCAATAAAAACTTTAAATCATTATTAATTTCATAGTTCTTTATTTTTTTTATTCTATCAATAGTCAATAAAATTTACATACTATTTTCATTACATCTTCTACTAACGATTCCATGCTAACACTTTTTAAATACATTGACACTTTTCACTGTGCACCTCAAAAATATATTACACAAACATAGAAAACATTCTTATATACATGAATACACTAAATTATACATTTTTATTTGGTTCAACTTTTTTGCACTCGAATTTTTTAACACTGAGAAGTGCAGTTTGATTCTTTTCCATTTGTCTGATTTTTTCAAATAACATAATTGAGTGGCATCTTTGATAATATCTATCTGTTATCCATCTGTCATGTTTTCTTTTTAATTCATTTAGTGTAGACATTAATTGATTGATTTTGAAATCCTTCTCTTTATCCATTTTTTTATGTTTTTCCTCTGCTTCTACTTTTTCTTTCTTTACTTGTTCTACAGATTCCAATAATTTCTTAATTTCCTAAAAATTAAATATAATTTGTAATAAATGAGATTCTTTTAATATAAATTCTATTTAATTACTTTATCTTTTTCCTTGTTTTGGTCTTTTAATTTTTCTAATTGTTGCTCTAAGTCTTTAATTATACAGTCTTTGTCTGCAGGAATATTTGTCGCCATTGTTTGTTGTGCTGTTATGTTTCCCATCATGGAATACACAACACTCATGAGTGTTTTTAACTGATGAATCTGCAAAATTATAGTTAAATCAAAATTTAAGGTAAAGTTTATATTCTTTAACAAGTTCAATGCCAGATGAGCTGCGAGGGTTACATTTAAGAGATCAATTGTAATTATAAAACAGGATTTTACTTCAGAATAATTTCAAAGTCATACAAAATTCCAGCCAAATTCCAATCTTCTAACATTATATTCGGTAATTATATCTCAAAAAAACTTACTTGATTTCCCATAGGATTCACATTTACTTCTTTTTCTAGTTTATGGGATTTACGTATTTTTATAAAATATTTTCTGCAATACACAAAATAAAACATAAAATAGATTTTTTAAAGCATTATTATAAATAATTGATCCAAGACTTTACACACCTCATGTTAAATAATTTCAAATTTAACTCAGAAATTAATGTGTTTCTCTCCTGTATTTTTTTTTGAAAAATATTCTTCATTCTAGAAAATTTATTTTGAAATTTTTGTAATTCTAGATTAAGAGAATTGTATTTCTCTTTTTCATATGTACAACAGTTTACATTATGATCTATTTCACTAGAGAATGGATTAGATAATCTGAAATCCAAAATACATTGGTTTGTCAGTGATTATATCAATTACATCCACTTATTATATTAATCAAACAGTCAAAAAAATTACCTTTCCTGATTTATATTTTCAATAAATGATGTATTCATTATTTGAAGAGGTAAAGACAAATCATCAAACATTTTTTTACAATTTAATAATGTATCTTCTTGTTTATGCATATTTTTAATAACTTCTTCCAGTTGTGCATCAGCTTTTAATTTAATTATAGAGAAAATTACATAACTATTTTTTTATAAAAGTTTGAAACCATTTGAATGTATTTAAATTAAATTATTACCTGAAACTACTTGATGAGTAAGTGAATTACTTTCATCAGTTTTTTGAATATATGATCGAACTGAACAAGAAACAAGAATTTGTTTAGCATTTATCAAATTCTGGTACATCCTTTTATGAATTTCAATACCTTCATTCAGCCTGTACAGATGTGACATTCAGATTTATCAAATATACAAAATGTAAACAAATATTTTAAGTATTTCAGATTTATTTTGCAATACATACTTTTGAGTTAAAGCATTCCAATTGTGTGGAAAAACCAAATAATTATCCAATTTTACTGAAAGTCTTTTTAAAATTGTTGGCTTTTTTTCTTCAACAATAATATTCTTTTTTTCTTCAACAATAATATTCTTTTTTTCTTCATTAATAACATTCTTTTCTTCACTATGTACAAGTTCTTCACTCTGAAATGTATGTTTAAAAACAGTTTTTAAAAAATTTGAAAACAGTTGAATTTCACTAATTGTTATTTAACCTTCACAATGGGCTGTTGTGAGCTCTGATAAGCCAGCCAAAGTTGATCTGGAAGACTTAATGTCCTTTTTCTTTTACAAATTTTTACTCTTCCATTAATTCTTTTAATTTTTGTTTCTTTTTTTCTCGTCATTTTTGGTGCTGTTATATTGTTTGTATTTATCTATACTTATTTTCGAGAAAGTTTGATTTCAAAACTGTCATCATTCACTAACTTTTAGACCGGAAATACTTTTCGGATCACATAGAACTATAGAACTACTGAAGTCAAAACTTACTTTTTCATTTGGACTTTTGCCTTGATCTTGGCAATGACGAGTGTTCAAAATAAAAAAAAACTACGAAATTTATTTTTATAAAATTGTTTTTAATTTTCCTCTTTTAACAATTTTTAAGTAAATTTAGAATATATGGATTGGAATACGTTAAATAACATCGAAAATTTGTGTATAATTTTTTATATAGTTTTTATTGGGTGTGCTCTCTAAAGGTCAAATATAAGTAAACAAATACCCAAGAAGGTTATCTTTTTTTTTAACTGTACAGTAGGGTATAACATTGTATAGAGCGCGGACCCGTACATATATATATATATATATGAAATAGGATCATTTATACCTGTATCAGTTACACTATTTTACAATTTCAAATACAGTATTAAATTTTGAAATTATTATTATTATTGTTTATTGCAAAACAAACGAAGGGTTTGTACTATTATTGAATGTTTAAAAAATAAATAAATAAATGACACACGTTATAAAATTAAAAGTTGCATAAATTTAGCGATTTGTGTAAAACTGCATTTAGAAAAAAAAGCAAAGTAGACAAATTTTAAATAAAAACAGAAAATGATAAATTTATTGACAAGAAAAGATTATTAATTTGCCTGGTATTGCAAACTAAATCTAAATCAGTTAATCATTATTTTTTATACACCTACACACCCGAGATTTGTGTACAATAATTTAACGTTCATTTTTGGTAAAAAAATTCTTATTTAATAATATTTACAATATAAAAAATAATCTATTGCTGAGATAAGTTATGGATTCTCCAAGTGCCACCACATGGACAGCCCTTAGCCCATCTTTGTTCCCAAGCTCTTATTGCAGCAGTCCTTGTGGTATTCTGAATTTGTGATTTACCTCCACACCTGTAAATGCAAAAGTTTATTAGAATAATCATAAATATCAATAACTTATCTAAATAAACTATCTAAAAAAAAAAATCTAAATAAAACTTAATTAATTCTATAAAATTTCGAAAACATAATTGTACCTTGTACATTGCTTTACTAGGAGAGGCTGTTTTCCCAAATAAACATGCCTCACAGCATCTACTATTTGCCCATTGTGCATACAGCCTTCAACTGGATTTAATTCTGGTATAAATGTTAAATCAGGCTCTGATCCATATTCCAGCTAAAATAAATAAATTTTTTGTTATTTTTTTTTATTTAAAATATTCCTAAATAATCTTTTTATGAAAAAAAATCTTACTTGTAAAGGAAAACTTTGATAAAACAGATTAGGTGTAGCTACAGCAGTAATACTGTTTCCTTGATGAACTTGAGGAATCATTATTTGATTTGGTAAAATGCAGCACTCATCTGAAATGTGATAAAATAAATATCGATAAAAATATTTATTTGGCAAAAAAATAAGAAATATTAAATAGAACATTAAATACAAGTTAAATCCTTAATCTTTAGACTGGAGGAAAATTTAAATGTGCAGTCCCTACTGATAAACTTCTTATTTGTTATATTTGAGAAACAGTTTTAAAAGTCTAATAAAAATAAATCTCTTAAAATTCCAGCAGTCTAGCAATTAAATGAATTTTAGTTAGCTCTTACCTATTAATTGTTCATCAACTTGTTGTGAATCACTACTTGATTGAGCAACTAATTTTGAAAGAAGTTGAAATATTAAACCTAAAACGTCTATATTATCCGCACTTTTTAAAAATACTGGTAGACAAGAAGGTCGAAGTAATCCCCAAATGCGAATTATTACTAGAAGTTCGCGCAAAATATTCAGTGCTTTATGGTCTTTGATGAGTTCATACTGAAAAAATTTCAATTTGATTAATGCAACAAGATACATAAAATGATTAGAATAAAGTGTAAAGAATACATTTTTCTAAACATACACCACACGATTTCATCTGCATTCTTTGTTCAGGAAGCCGAATTAGTAAATTGAGAGATAAATCTGCAATCCATTGCATGAGTTGTTGTAAAGATTGCAAAGTAATAGGTTCTACTGTAAATTCTTTTGGTTCTATGTGCAATAAGACCTGAAATAAGTATAATGAGAAAATAATAAGTATTTTTTACTTTTTAGAATTAGATTTCAAATAAAATATTGAATTAATTTACTTTGTCAACATCTGTGATAAGATTATTGTCCGTTAATACTGATGGTAAACGCTCAGCAGGCACTTTGTCGTGAAAAGTATCAGATGGCCTCAACAAAGATTTAAATGTAGTTGCAACAGAATGCACCATGTACAAAGAGGATAAATCTGCTGCTTTACTTTGTCCGCTTACTAACATTCTGTAGAATTAAAAATAAAAATTATAATTTAACATATAAATAATTAAATAGAACATCTAAATCAGAAATACAGAATAGTACAAAGTTTTACCTATACAAAGAAATTTTTATACAGAGAAACTGCATATAATAATAATGTTGAATTGTTAATGGCTGTCTATTGAAAGAAGCATCAAACCGCTCACATAATGCTTCAATCATTGACGATTTAAGAGATAAAAGTAAATCTAGCCAATCCAATCCAGTCAATAAACAGTATTCTAACAAAGTACATGCATATCCTAATGTTATGGAAGAACCTGAAAATATTTTATATCAATTTAGTATTAGCTTTTCATTTTAAGTCTTCTTCAGGCCACTAATTAATGAATAACCATTACCTTCAGGTGATAATTTATAAACATATAAACTGCCTCGAGTGTCAACAAGTAGAAAAACACAACCTAACCAAGACATATCAATGTGTGAAATAGTTACAGATGTTCTTGCATATTTATTAATAGGTTCATCTTGTCGCCAATTTGTATTTAAAGATGAATTAGAAATTTCTTTTAAGCCATCATGACTTAAACACTTTATCGAAGAGTCTGATAAAGCTACTAAAATATAACTTGTAGGAGGGATTATAGACAGTTTTGTTGTTGTTATTGCTGTTATAGAACAATGACACCTATAAAGTGCTTGATGCTGCCATACCTAGAAAAAGTTAGAAATTTTCAAATATGAACATTTTGTAATTGTTTGATACATATTTTCAATTCTTAATTTTTAACTTACAACTGTTTTATATTCACAACTCTTTTGAAACTGTTTATGTATAGGCTGAGTCTTTTCGCTTAACTCCCATACTTCAATGAATCCATTACCATCACTATTTCCTGCTACGATCAAGGAATCTGCTGTTTCTGTTACAGCAAATTTCAAATGTGTTATAGTTGCATTAGCTGTAATTAATTATGTACCATTTTAATAATTTCAAATAATTTTAATAATTACATGACTTTCAGTTTGTAAACACTTACATGAATCATCTTTTGGTGCACCATCTTGTAAAAAGAAGCTTGGTATGGCTTTTGATTGTATCATACACCTTTCATCTGTTTTTGTTATAGAAACTCGTAAACATCTAATTGGAAGGGTAAAATTTCCACTGCTAACAGCAACCAAAAATTGACCATCTGCAATTCCAAGAAGCAGATAAGTATAATTACAGAAAAATTATAAATCTAAAAATAATAATATTGAATTACTTTTAGCATAGCTAATATCAACAGCAGTTATCCTTTGACGAATGCTTCCTATACTTTCAGTAGCTGAACAAATAGGATTTTGTTTATCTTGGTTTATCATTACTGCCCCCAGCATTCCAGTATTTGAAACAATAAATACTCCTTGAGCTGCACGTCCACCAAATTGTTTAACTGAAGGTACATAAGGTAAATGAGAAAATTTCTCATTATATTGAGTACAGTCTTTCTTTTCAGTAACTAAAGCAGTCTGAAATTCAAAAAATTAATTTATTATCTATGTACTGCATTACTTTCAAGCAAAAGATATAAAATTTAAAATACCCTCTTTCCATTGTGAAACCAAGCAACTCCTAAAATATGTTCACCAGGAAAGAAATGAGAACCAATAAGAGTCCAATCATTTAATATATAATCTTTGAACGTCCAAAGTTGTACTAAACCAGTTGAATCTGCAATTACAAGCTTTTCTCCTGGAAGATCCCATTTCAAAGCTGTAATTGTACCTTTATTGGTCAGAATTCTAAAAACAAATTAACATTTTTATTACATAATTTCTTAGTGTACTGAAATGTATTAAAAAATATTTATTTACTTATGTGGATGCCAAGGCATATTCAAATCGCAAACATAAACATGGCAACCCCATGTTTTGCTATTTGTATCGTCCAATTCTGTAGTTGTAGTAAATGCAACTATATTTTTACTCGAAAGTGAGCACAAAGAATGTTCATCATAAGTGCTGAAAAAAAAATAAAGAACAAAAGTTACATTAAAACTTATTTAGATAAAATCAAATAATTTACAGGTTAAATTTTACAAATATTACATTTATACTGAGATAATACAATACCTTTCTTGGTTAAAAGATGATTTTGAAAATGTTTTTCTGTTAACCATGTACAGTAAATCCATCTTGGAATGTGTACTTGTATCCATTTTCTAATATATGCAGCAAATACAAAATTCTTACAAACTTAAATGCAGAAACATTGTTTTATTTAAACGCTTGATTGAACGATTTGTACTTCATATTTTACTTTGGCCAAAATGCCGCCACAAGTACTGAACACAAGCACTCTACACCTACAGAAGTATAAATACTCTGACTACTGCACTCGCTAGCGACCAGCACTAACTCTACGGCCCTTCTCAGCGTCACAGATGCAACTGTACTACCGTACATGCAACGCGACACCATCCAACTAACTAAGCAGCCGGAATCTAAAACTGCATCCATAAGCAATCCCCACTCCGGCAGTCCGGCCTGCCGCTCCAGGGGCCTGTCTACAATAGGTTCCTTCCCATGCGCTGCGCCGTGTGCGCACCACCTGGTATGTGCCAATGCGCCACCCCGACTTTACCGATCGTGCCCTTCAGACAGTTCAGACACCTTAAAGACATCCTTAAGACAAGTTCCAGACATCTTAAAGCACGATCGGTAAGGTCTGGTGGTGTACTGGCACATACCAGGTGGTGCGCACACTGCGCGCACACAGCGCAGCGCATGGGACGGAACCTATTGTAGACAGGCCCCAGTGACCGCTCCACCCATATCAGCCATTATGCGAGTAGTATATGTTGTCAGCACTGCATTACTGCATATATATTTCCACTTACTCCAATGCGGTAATGCTTAAATTCAGTTAATAAAAAGCAAGAATTTTTAATTGTGCAGCGAGTATTTATTAAAGAATTATTGAAAGTATGATAGTAAAATGTTCTAGTAAGTGAAAATAAATTAAAATGGTTAAAATTTAATAAGCTTCTTAAAATATTAATTTTGTTCTTTGTAGACTAGTGATGTCACGTGACATAATCACCCTACCACGTGTCCACGTTGCACTGTAGTATAAAAAGAAAAGTCACTATAGTTTTAGTATAAGCTAATTCTAATATTTACACTTTATGGAGTAACGGTGTTTATCGATGTTTTTATTTATTAATTTTAACAAAATTTTGGATGCTACATTGTACATGCTAAAGAATGGAGCCGGGCACACTCACTAAGGTATTACACGACTTTTTTACAACGGAAGAAGGAGAATTAAGTCTTACTAAAGGGGAATATTTTCTGGTAACGTACTTAACCTACTACTGCTTTTTTTAGATCTTTTACGTCTTTAGGCATTACTTCATTGCGTTTATTTTTACAATTTAAAGAACTGTCAACCAGTTCATTTTTTGTCAACACAGTTAATTTTCAAACTGAAAATTAACATCAAATTGTATTTTTAGTAGTAAATTAATTAGTAAATTGTAAGATACAAGTTTAAGAAATAAAAAATGAAATAATTCAAATTTTAAATAGCTGTACTGCTATACTGAGACTGATTATTTCTGCTTATGTCACAGATTCTTAAAGTTATCGATAAGCATTGGTGTTATGGACAATCAAATAATCGAACAGGAAAATTTCCTGTAAATCATTTACACAAAGTTGAAGTACCTGAATTTACTGATAATGAATCTTTGTTCATTTCAATTGCTCCATTTAAAGGTGAACAAGAAGGAGATTTGTCATTTGCTCAAGGTATTTGAAAGTATAAATTTATTATTTATAAATTCTTTATAAAGATGTTTACTTATAATTTATTTTTGTTTCTTAAGGAGAAATAATTGTTGGTAATGTAGAAGCATCATCTGCTTGGCTTAGTGGACATATTGGTCCAAGAGAAGGAATTTTTCCAGCTACTTATGTATGGCAACTTGACTTATCTTTAGTAAAGGTAATAAATAATCAATGGTTTTATTAGTTTTTATGATTGTTATTTTAAAGTTCTTGCATTGTTTGTAGAAAAATAATCAAAAAAAAGTAATTAAAAGAAAAGCAAAAGTAAAAACAAATCTTAAAGCGCAACTAGATGAGGAACTTGATTTAGTTGAAGGAGAGATAGTTACAGTAACAGAAATTTTAGAAGATGGTTGGTGCCGAGGTTTTAATGAAAGTGGAAAGGAGGGAACTTTTCCAGAAAATTTTATAACATATCTAACAGATTCTGTTGCTGATGAAGTTGACCACAATTTACCTACCACTTCTTCAGTTGATAATGGCTTTCCAAATTCCGCTCTAACTGGTAAAATTTACAAAGATTTTGGAGAATCTTATTCAAGCCTAGATTCAGCCAAGTATGATGATCCAGCACCAAATTATGAAGAGTTATTCCCAGATACCTTGCCTAAAATTGAAGTTTCAAATGACTATCATCCTCTTGGACTCAAACCATATGCTATATCGTTATATCCATTTAATGCACAATTTCCAAATGAACTGAGTTTTGAAGCTGGTCAAGTGGTAGAGTTAATTAAGTACACTGACAATGAATGGGCAGAAGGAATGATTGATAATGTAAAAGGTATTTTCCCTGTCTCGTATGTTAATGTTATTGTTGATTGTATCGAAACACAGAGTGATATTTCACATGAATCTCGAAGTGACATTTCAAGAGAAGGTTCTCCTAAAATACAAGAGGATCTGCAATCAAATGATCGTGTGAAAGTCGAATACAAATTTGATGCTCAAATGGCTGGTGATCTCAATGTTGCTGAAGGTGAAATTGTAACAGTTGTAGAAACAACAAATAAAGATTGGATCACTGTAAAAAAAAGTAATGGTGACACTGGTCTATGTCCTAGAAGTTACTTAACAACTGAATTTACAGAATCAGATGAAGTTTTCCATGATGCACTTGATTTTGAAATTGTAGAAATGAGACATGAAAATAAAGACTCTGTAGACAGAGAAATAGAGCGATCAAAAAGACTATCAGAACCTCACCGTCCAGCACCTCCTGCTCCAATACCAGGAAGAGTTCCTTTGCAAAAACAAAATAATCAAGCTCCACCTTCATATGAAGAATCTAATGTTCCTACTTCAACAAAACAAAAAAAAGCTGACCAAAGGCAAAATGTTATCTCAGAATTATATTTCACAGAAAAAGATTATGTTAGGGACTTAAAACTGACCTATGAAACTTTCAATTTACACAATCCTAATTTTCTTGAATCTAAAGGAATAGATGTAGCAAATTTATTTGGAAATATATCGGAAATAACGGAAGTAGCTGAAGAGTTACTAGAATTAATTCAAAGATCAATGAAAGGTTGTGATGAAGATTATCAAACTGTAGGACCATGTTTTCTTAAAATGTCTGAAAAAATGCGAATCGCCTATGGAAAATATTGCAGTAATCATGAATTATCATTAGCTCTTTTACAAAAGGTAATTCTTCTATATTTTAAATTGTATTGCGATAATTTTTCTAAAAGTTATTATTTCTTTTCAGTATGAAGATAACAAAGAAATTATGAAAATTTTTGAAAAAGGGGTAGAAACATTGAAAATGCAAGTTGCCTGCTTTGATATGAATTCAGTTTTAATAAAGCCTGTCCAAAGAATATTAAAATATCCATTAATATTAAATGAATTGTTAAAGGTATTGCATTATTGAAATTTATTTTTAAATATTTAATTTTATAACTCTTTCAAATAATTTTTTTTTTTTTCGATACAGTGTACTGAAGATAATCACCCTGACAAAGCAAAGATTGAAGAAGCATCAAAAGTAATGGCAGGCGTTGCAAGTTCCATAAACGAGTATAAAAGAAAGAAAGAATTAGCTTCCAAGTATTTACATTCCAATAATACACTAATAGGAAAGATGGCTAATATAAGTATGCATTCTGTTGCCAAAAAGTCGTCAAGGCTCAGTGCTAAACTCTCTGCTACTCTCGGTTTAACCAATTTGCCAAGTGACCCGAGATTCGATGAATTAGAAAAAGACTTTCTATCACTGGAAAAGAGCACTAAGCAGTTCTTGAAAGACGTTGAGAATTGCATGTACTATTTGGATAATGAAACGTTATGTGGCGATGTTCTTACTGAACAACTGCATCAGTATTTTATGGGCATACGAAGCGACGAAATTTGGCGGCTCCGAGAAATTAGAAGTATTATAAGATCTCAATTTATCAAAGAGTTAAAAGCTTGTGTAGAGAAAAGAGTGATTTCACCTCTAAACGTTCTTATATCGATGCTCACTGGACCTGAACTTTTAATAAATAAACGACACGATAAAATGCTCGATTATGATACCGCTATTTCGAAGTATGAAAGGTTTAAAGAAAGAGGATCGGTAAATAATATTTTTTGCAATTTTTTTTTATAAAAAGAGTCTTGAAACTTTTTTTTAGATTGTTATAAATATTATTTGTTTTTACAGATGCCAGAAGATCTCTCCAGTGCAAAAAATAATTTTGAAGCTTTAAATCAACAATTATTGGAAGAGCTTCCAGTTTTTGTTTGTGCTGGCACAGCAATTCTCTATAATTGTATTGGAGCTTTTACAAATGCTCGAAAATTGTACAATGGAAAAATCATGAAAAAATATCTGGTGATTTCAGAGGTACATACTTATCATTCTTATAATATATGCTTATAATACATGTTTATAATACATAGAAAAGGTAAATGTATTTTAAACAATTTTGCAATAATTGTTTCAGACGGTGAATCAAGTTCCAATAGAAGATATACTTGAATCTTTTCTAGTATATCACAATTTGTTGTACAATCAAATTAGCCGCTTGAGCTACGGCGGGACAAATACGAGAATTACAGAAGAATCTTCTGTTGATTACTGCCTGCAATCTGAAGTGCACAGAAAGGCTATAAAATCTAAGTATCCACCTAACAAATTATACATAGTCACACGCTCAATATCTGGAGCAACGCCACATGATTTATCTGCAACAAAGGGAACGATTGTTGGTGTGATAAAAACGCAAGATCCTATGGGTAATACGTCCAAGTGGTTTGTTGACAATGGAACGATGAAGGGTTTCGTAGAAAGTCAATATTTGGAGCTAAGTAACGAAGCAAAACTCATTGAAGAAGCTGCAAGCGTAGTTAAAACAGATTCTGTTGACCTCATGTCCATGGACTCTCCTGTCAAAGAAGTGAAAAGATATTCTGCAGATCTTCAATCGCTATATTCTAATATAAGTGATGAACAAGATCCTCCACCAACTTACGATGTTGTTGCAAATATAGAGGCTGAACCAAGACAAATATATGAAAATATTAAGGATGAAGTAAGATACTGATTATTTTTTAAATTACTTAATTACGCGAAAATAAATTTAAATTTACTTCTTTCAGTATGTTTATGCCCTTTATGATTTCGAACAGCCAACACCAAAGCTAACGGGGACGTTGCCTATAAAAGAAGGCCAAGCATTGAAAGTTTTGGTAAAACACGACCAAAAAAATAATCCACAATGGTGGTTAGTGGAAGACCGAAAAGGTGGGAAGGGATATGTACCTCATAATTACCTAGCGGACAAAAGTAGCTTGATGAAATAAGTAATATCATTTACTTTAATCGCTTGGCTCGAAATTGTAAAATATTTTCCACTTTCTCTACATCTGTGATAGTTTTAAAAGCTTGTTAGAAATTTTATTTTTATGGATTGTTTTTAAAGTTATTGTTAAATGTTATGTTCTTCGATCGCAGTATGATCGAAATTTAATTGTAAAAATAATTTTAAAAAATCAAAGTATTTTATCTATATTTATTATACAATCAAACGAATTTTCAATAATATTTACAAATAAACATGAAATTAAGTATCTTTATAAATATACTCGTTTGTAAGAAACAAACAATTATAAAATAATTGTTATAGATTGTTAAGCCAACTATGGGATTTGCCTGATATGAATTGTATTATATTTTGTACTATATACATTTAATATACAGATTTTTCTAAATCGCTATTAATGCAAGTGTATGCATTTTATGATTTACCTGAAATTTATTATTTTAATTTGCAAAATGTTATTAGTAATTAATGTAGGCGTAAAGTTTGCGGCTCAACAAATTGAAGCATCATTAAAAAATGTATAAGTAGGTATTTTAATTCAGAAAAAGGCTTCATAATTTGCTAATGAAATTTTTATTCGATACTATTAATTAATAATTAAAAAAGATTATAGGAATATTATTGTTATCTATCTACAGCTATCTTTTCTTAGTTATTCTTGTCATTATGTAATTGTTATGAAACTGCTTCTAAGTGATTATCTCTCTTTTACAATTATTAAATATTTGAGTTCTGAAAGATTTTACACTATCTGATTAAAAGTGGTTTAAAAGGTGTTTCCTAGGTATGAAGGAAATAAATAAAACATAAGAATTTTTTTTATAAAAAAACGTATTTGTCATATATATTATCATCGTACAATACAATTTATAATACACCAGCCGTATTAACGAGACGGCGATATAACGTTTACAAAGTGACGATAATAATGAATCCTTAAAAGCTACGCTGATATCTCTTAATCTTAACGCTACGTCATTAAACGATAATAAAAAAAAAGAAAAAAAAATCACGTCTGAATTTGTTTTTAAAATAAAACGAACAGTCTTTAAAGGTACAAGTTTCCTCTGCTACTGCGCTGGCGTCGTGCAGTATGTGCAGACGCGACCGTGTCGCATCCCTCGACCACGGTCAATACAATAATGAACGAGGCTCCTCGTTCGCTCGAGGAGCGCGATAAACAAATGAAAAGGATAAAAAATAAAAATACTGATGCCTATGAAAGAGAAAAGGGTGTCCCCGCGATGCCACGCGATGGGAACGAAAAAAGTTAGTATTTAGTCGTCGGTACACGCTACTAAGTATTTTTTGTTAGGGGGTGCGCTGGCTCGTCCGGGCCTGGCTCGTGGTCGCGCGACGTCGCGCCGCTGCGACGGTCGCGCTCGCCGGCGCTCGCGCCTTAGTCGGCCGGGTAGAACTGCAGGATGGCCCGGCCCTGGATCTCGGAGTGGCAGAGCTTCTGGACGACGTCGAGGGCCTGGTCGGCCGGGTAGACGGTGTGGGGCGGCGGCTCGATCTCGCCCGAGCCCACCAGCTGGACGAGCTCGCGCAGCTGCTCGAGGCTGCCGGGCTCCACGGGCTTGATGCTCTGCTGGCGCTCCTCGGCGCGCCTGCTGAACTTGGGCAGCAGCCGGTCCGCCACCTCCTTGATCACGAAGACGACGCCGCCCTTGCTCAGGCACTGCATGCTGCGGTGCAGGCTGCGGGACGTCGTGCCGAAGTCGATCACCACGTCCACCTGGCCGCCGCACGCGTCCATCGTGCGCTCGATCAGCTGCTTCTCGTAGAGGTCCTCGTTCCACTGGACTACGTTCACTCTGAAAATTTTTATTTTATTTATATTTAAGTATTTCGTTGTAAATCTTTATGAGAATTTGTTTCGTAAATTTTAGGTGAAGATTAAAAATTGTCTTCGACCACTTGTCATCCGTCACGTGGGGAGCAAAGGTAATAATGACACTCGAAATTGTAATTTACTGAATTTACTGGAAGAGATACCGCGACTTGAGGTAAGATAACACTTATAAAATTTATCAGTGACGATAAAGAGTTATAGAACAATAGGACTCGCTTATTTATTCTAGCAACTATGTTTCAGGTCTGAAAGCGACGACTTACCGTTGGAACTCTTGGGCCATCATGAGACCATCATCCTTGAGGGAGGCGATGGTGATGGTCACGCGGTCCTTCATGTTCGTGAAGTGGTATGCTGCAATTCTGAGGGCCCAGAGGGCCAGACCGCCTGTGCCTACTATCAGGATCTTGCACACGCTTCCGTCACCGCGCTCTCTCAGTAGATTCTGTAATTGGATTTTATTTTTATCGATTATTTATTGATTGACTGGCAGCTGCCTTATCGATTTATTTGTACTTTAAACGAGTTGCGCTATCGGGAGATATTTTCAGTTTTGACCTCCTTTTCGATGGCGACTCGGTTAAAATGTGGATATTTGTGCCTCTTTTATGCTTCCGGTAGTCTCAGCAATTTTCATGCACATGAATATTTCAAATATTTGCAAATACTTACATTTAACGATATTTATCTATTAAAATCTTTTGTATTCTTGAATACTTATTCAATAATTCAAAAGATTCTAAGAGATAAATATGCTGTTAAAAGCAAGTATTTGCAAATATTTAAATTTGTTGCATTTCTCCATAAGTTGTGCAGTTTGTTAAAAATAGCTTTTGAAATTATGAATATTGCTACATTAAAGTGTGTATAAATAGTATAGACGCATATATTGCCGTCGTATTATTGGCAATGTTTCTCGTATAAATTTCGCAAGTCGTTAATAAAAGTAGTCTTTTCTCCGAAATAACACTTAAGCACTTTTGTTAAAAAATAAAATAAAACTTGAAAAAGTGATAAATTTAAAAACTAAAACATTGTCAAATTACGAGCAACAATGTTTAATCTCCATAAGTAACTTGTCCATAATTCGATCATTACACCTCGAAGCACAAAGTTCCAGCAAGCAACGACAAAGTTCGAGAGCCTCGCGATCAGTACCTGAACGTGTTCGTGGGCTGCGAAGACGGTGTTCATGGCGAGCAGCGCGCCGGCGGGCAGCATCGCCGCGACGCTGAGCTGCATGCTGTCCGGCACCTTGATGAGGTACTTGAGGTCGTGCACGACGAGGTACTCGACGTAGCCGTTGGGTATGCTCTCGTGGGGGTACATGATGACGCGGTCGCCGAGGGCGAAGCCGCAGTCCGCCGGGGCGTCGGCGCCCAGCGACTCGACGATGCCGGCCACCTCGTAGCCGGGGAAGAGGGCGGCGTCGCGCACGCCGTGGTGGGGCAGGCTCGAGGGGAAGTCACCCTCGACGGAGATGTCGGTGGCGAGGCTGCTGCCGCTGGCGGCCGAGTGGGCGCTGCCCACGGAGGGGGAGCGCCGAGGGTGGTAGCAGGCGCCCGCGCACACCACGCGGATGCGAGCACCGTGCGGCGGCACGTCCGGCACCGGCACGTCGAAGCTGAACACGCAGTCCCGGCCGCCCACCGACGGGCTCTCGATCGACAACTGCCTGCACAGCTTGTTCATCTTGGGCTGGCCCTCGCTGCTGAAAACACACAATCGATACGTCCCTTGTAAATCAGTCATTTCTTTGGATTACTAAAACTTATTTAATTTTATTTTTTTATTCAAATTATTGACGCACGTGATTTATTTTAGATTTTTTTTTTAAATTAAAAATGGAGCACTAAAGTGTTAGTTAGTAGAACATCACGTGTAAATATTTCTCGATACAATAGAGTTTAAATTTTTAGTACAAATGTGAATTATGGAAAAAAATTATTCTAATTATAACTAATTAAAATTATATCCGTAGGTCTACACTGCTCCAAAATTACAACACTAATAAACGAACACAATCAATAAATGAAGCTATGAAGAAAATGAGGAATAACCATCAAACGGACTGACGGAAGAAAGAGAAAGGGGCTAAAGAAACACTTGACTTCGATAGAACGTCGCATCCGAACACAACAATGTGCATACCCATTAAAAGGCTTGGGAGTCGCAGTGTGGGCGGGAGCCGCCATCGGCGCCAACTCGACCGGCATCTCTCTTCCCTTCGATTGTATTTATCCTGGCAAGATCGTGTGATAAAGCACTGCTCCGCGAAAGAAAGCTCGTTATAGTAGAGAAAGGAAAAACTGCGTAACTTGGAACTGGAACGTAGTTGCTCGTGGAGCTATGCGCGTCGTACTGGTCCGGCCCAGCTGTTCGCTCTCGCTTTTATAAGAGCGCCGAGGGTGGGGGCTCGCTCTCCTGCCGCTCGGGCGCGTAAACATGCCGTGGGAGAGACCGGAGCACTCGCGAGACGCGTGCCAGGCTCATGCCGCGGACGCTTAGGCCTGCCTCGCTCTCACTCCCCCGCGCGCGACGCACCTAGTTTTTCCTTTTTTTTCTTTTATCTTTTTCACTTGGGCCGGGCCTCTGTTTACGCGCGCCGGGGAGATACGGCTGCGCGATGCGCGGGGAGCCGCAAAAGTCGACCTTGAGCATCGACGTCGCCTGTCGTTCGGAGTGATCGACCATCAGCTATTTACCCGCGTGGGCGGATTCTTCCCTATCTTTGCGAGGCTCGCCGAAAGCGCCGGGTTTTCGGTGGCAAAACTATTTTCGACGCTTCTCTTTGCTCGTTGCTTCTCTTCATTACTGGAAAGTTCCGACGGAATGTTCCGAGGGATAGTCTAATTTTAAGTGATGAGAAAAAATGTTTCTGAGAAAGACTCCCTCCCGCGCCTGTTTAAATTGTTCGTAAAAATACCTAAACCGAAGATCAATCAACGTAAACTGTCGTTACTCGAGATACTTTTTATACGCCCAAAGCGAATCTTCCTTCACGAAGAGGCAATTTCATTTATCGAGCCAACGCGCGTCAATGTAAAATGAAATCAGCACGCGAGAGCCGAAGAACCGGCGGAGCTGTAGTCAACAGGAAATCGAATTTTGGAGACCGCGCGTCCTTGACGGTAGAAGCTGCGATCGTGAAATTTCCAACGCGGACCGTTATTTCCCGGTCGATTTGCCTCGAAAATAATTAGGAAAGCGAAACGGCTCCGAGGGCACTTTTTCGCGGTTGCCGGGCAGCGAGATTCGCCGCGGAGGATCCGGATCTCGCCTTGACACGCCGCTGGAGTCCAAGGCGAGAGCAGGTATATATCGAACGCGCGCGTGCGGGGTGGTTTCTCGCTGCGCCACCGGGAGCCTTGAATTGCGCGCCTCGTGCACCGTAGCCTACGCTTTTTCGCGGTATATTTATAAATTTATCGATGAGTCGCGAGCGAGCGCTTTAGGGATGAAATCGACTAGTCGTAAATTTTCTTTTTACCAGGTAAACAAAAAAAAGAAGGTGAGTCACTTAAAGAGCGAGCGTCTAATTTTGTGACTCACGGCGGTATAGGGCATTTTCCTGCGAGGTGGAAAATCCTACTTTTCGCTTGTAGCGGTAAACAAATCGAAAAAATCCTTTTGGCACGATTTACGGAAATTGAGCTAATTAAAAATGTCGTTCAGTGGTATTTTATGGATAAGCATTATTCAATGCAAATTCAAGATTAAAAAAAATAAGTTTATATAAAAAAGGTCGCGGATTGCACACAATTCGTGATCTATGACGCAAATAAAGAAAAAAATCGCTACTTATAAGTATAATATTCGACACAAGCGATTGGAAATTGCTCGTGATCGCCGCATTCCTCGTCGCGCAGTCATAAAAAATAAATTTTCGCAAATTGACATTCATCAATTCGCCTTTGCCGCGGCAGATGCGAAATATCTCAAAGTCAAATCCGTCTCGGTCTGGCCGGTGTCTCGCTGATTTCCTCGCGCATTTGTACCGCCTCGCCCCCAAGCCACGCGAGCGGCGCCCATCCACGTGCTGTCATTTTTGCGCTTTCCTCGTGCGCCCTGCAGTCGCATCGTCGTCCACCCCTCTTGCACATCGCGAAACGAAAAAAAAATGACAGGCATCGTGCTTTTCACACTGCTTTGCACGCGAGCGACTTGTACCATAAAGGACGACGAGCGAGCGAGCTTCTGTCGCGTCGATAAGTGTCGGAGTGCGATCCTTTTGCAAAGCGCGACTCCGACAGTTGTATAATGCTCACGTGCACGCGCGACCTTCTGTTTACGAGGTGCATCTCGCCACCGGGTGCCGCGACGTCGAAAAAGAAAAAAATAAGCGGCACGCGCGTGCACGTTCATTCAATAAAGATAAGAGGCTTTTAGAATTGATACAGCGGTGCTCGTTTCATCGGGGTATTCCGCGTTTAGCCGTGGCTCGGCTTAATGAAAATGTTTACGGTGCGCGCGGTGTGTGTACGCGTATTTTACGCGGGCTCTATTGCTTGATCGCAGTGTCAACTATTGTTAAGATGTTAAACAGTCGGGCGGCAAACACGCGCTAGATAAAGGCGATGATAACAGCTGTAAGATATCTGTTTTGATTGTTACGATGGATTTGAGAGTATTTTTTTACGATTTCTAGTCTAGATGGTAAAAATTTAATTGCGATTATTTATACTTGTATAAGCGTTAAATAATTTCGGTTTATTTTAGAATTTATGTCATTACTAATGTATATTACTCATTTGAAGTAATTGACTGAGCCAATTAAACTGTCACCTTTTATAATGCGATCACACGAGAAATCTTGATACAATAGCTGACATAAAAGCATCACTGTTTTTATCATAAGGCCTTGATAATTTGTTTTCGAAGATTACGATTTTAGATTTAAATTTACTTAGTAATCTAATAATTACACATTCAATTAGCACCCTTTTTTCAGAGATAAGTGGATGTTTTTCAATTACTCGAGTTTATTGTTTACAAGATCGTTCCGGAATGAAATGTTTTATATATACGTTTGATTAGTTATCACAAAATACGGTATGTAGTACTAAAATAATTATGGACGGTGGAGATTGATAATAGCGCTTGAGGAATTAAGAACGATAATATTTAAACTTATGTCATTGATCATTTAATCTCCCTTACAATTAAAAATAATTTACATTACATTCTTCGCACGCTATTACTGCTTAATTGTACACTTCATTCTTTTTAAGATTACAAAAGCGCGATAATCTGTCGACATTCATTTTTCTTGTTTTCAATAATTTATTTAAAAAATACTCTTTTTCATAAACAAATTAACGACTGTTATCCATCGAAAAATCTATGTTGCTTGTGCTACTCGTTAGACACGAAAAATACCGGCGATTCATAATTTCATGCAAACCGACGTAACTTTTTTCATCAATGACGGCGAGCCGTGTGATAGGTCGATCAAGGTGGGCTCGTTTGAACCCGCGGGCGTAGTTATTGGCCGACAGACTGGATTTACCCGTACTTTCGAGAATGAATTAATTCAAGGCACCGGGCTGTCTCCCGCGACATTCGGCTCGGCCGATCTCGGTCGGTTGACGTAATAGCAACGGTAAATCGTCATCGATACACGAGATACTGGAATAATCTTTGGCTCGCTCTTGCTACCAGAAGTGTCGGCAAATTTATGTGTTGGTAATTTTTTATTCAACTCAGGCGTGATTCATTTAAATGTTTAGTTTTTTTATTTATGTTTAAGGATATGTTATCCGAGCTTAATTATGCATAAATTTTAGTTGAGTTGTAAACACTTATTATGTCAAGGTTTTGTGGTATTCATTATTTTCATTTGGCTGTAAACAGTAAACATTATAGTTTATTGAACTGCATAATTAAAGAATCGGCAGAAAAAGTTAAATTATTTTACGAGGAAAACTATTTTTTAAAGCTTAACGTAAACAATTTAAATAACTAATTAAATTTACAAAAAAGACAAATATTTTCAACAAAATTTAATAGGTCTTGGACTCGTTTCTTTTATTAGCGGCACGTGTCGACGAAAAAATAGAATACAATAGAAAAAAATGATATTCAATCAAATACCTCATATTATTATGAAGACAAAGATAAATTTCCAGTACGGTATAGTGGAACGTTACAAATTAACAAGGAATAAAGCGAAATTTCACTTTCCACGAGCTCGCGAGACTGCGCGCTCACTTCGTTGCATCGAGGAGGAACTCAGCCGCTCGGTAGTACGAGTAGGCTTTATGTAAATTCAGAACAAAGCGAAGGAACTTTTATTTTTAACCAACAGAATCTGCGCTCGCTTCTCTTTATATCCAATTTTTTCGCGTTGAACAATGAGCGCCTCGTATCAATCCGGAAACGATGAAGCCCATCGAAAGCTTTCTATCACCGATATCTCCGTAATGTCATAATCAATCTCGCCATTTGCATTTGGAATTAGGAACGTCGCTGTTTACGCGTCTGTGAGAAAGTAAACAAGATACGCCCTCGAAATTTAAAAAACCGATGAACTAATTTAGCGCGTCGAGAAGTTTTTCGAAGGCGAATAAACAATTTCATAAATCGATAGCGCGCAGTTTGCAGATTGTTTTCCTTAAAAATGACGATAAAGGAAAATGTGTGTCTGGAAAAAAGAAAACTACGTATCTGGGAGCAGGTGTTTACGACTGGAGTCGTGGTTTTTTTAACGGAGAGTTTGTTTACTCCGACTTTATTCCAGCGGCCTGTTCTAACGTCGCACTTTTATTTCAGCTGAGTGAGCGCGCTGAACGTGGTGGGGGCGGGAGCGACGACTCCTTTGTGCTCCTCTCTCTCTTTCCTTCTCCCGGCAACGCTCCGAAATAGAAAATAAGGACAACAGCGGGCATCGTACATGGGATTGTACGCAGTGTTTTAAAAAAATAAATCAAAAATTAACTTTTTTTTTGCAATTGGATAATCGAGCAACGAAAAAAAATAACAAGACCATAACTCGACAGATTTATTATTGTGAAAAAAATGAGTCACCGTTGCATGAAAATAATATTTTGTTATCTGCAAAACATTTAAAATTCAAAATTAGCTTCTTATCACAGCGTCTAGCCTGAACTTATGTAAATGTATTCCTTTCGAGCTATTGTCGATGAAACTCCACTGCCATTCATCAGTGAACTTTTCGCCCTGGAAAACAGGATCTCTTCCCGACAGTCTTCGTTCGATCTATCATAAAAGAATCATTGCGAAACACAGATTTCCGGTGAAATTTCGCCGAGCGAGAGTATAAGCGAGGGTATCCGCAAAACGGGTACGTACTGCGCGCGCGCGCGTTCTCGAGGGATAGAAAGAGGGTAGGGATAGTAGAGAGCGAGAGAGAGAGAGAGAGAAAAGCAGGTCGAGCACGCGGATGCCTGCTGATGTGCACGTGATTCCAACGTGCCGGCGGAGCCGCGACATCGACCGCCTTTCCCCACCACGACCACGGCGTCGGAGGGTCTGGCTAACAACAGAAGCTCCCCGCGCGCTCTCGCGTCTCGGGAGCGCCGCTGACTCACGCACACAGATACCGGCTCCAAAACACCTGCAGCGGGGTTCCGACAAAAAAGGGACTAAACGCAAAAAAAAGAAGGCCCGCCGAGAAAGAAGCGCGGCTGCGTACGCTTCCAGAGCGGCCTCGGCCCTCTCCACGGCTAACGACCCTGAGGAAGCGCCTCGCCCAGCGCTGCCGATGGTTAACTGCATATCTTAAAGCGGTACCGTGTGCAGTCTGTCGATATCGTTTGTTTTTTTTGCGATTTTTTTTTATTTTTGCGATATTTTTTAACGTCTGATACTACTGATTTGTACTACTAGAGGTGTTACTACTTACTTGTGTCAGTAGCGTTTTTACTACTGTTTTGTACTACTAGAATTGTTACTACTGACTTGTACTACTTAAGATGTTACTACTAGTGTTTTCACTATTGATTTGTAATACTAGGATCGTTACTATTGACTTGTACTACTAGTATTGTTACTACTGACTTGTACTACTAGAATTGTTACTACTGACTTGTACTACTTGAGATGTTACTACTGATTTGTAGGTCTAACATTACTACTACTGATTTGTTCTACTACTGCTATTACTACCGATTTCTAATCCTACTTACTACAGAAATTGTTAAATGAATGCTACGTTAAATGAGAAACTCCGTTGAAATAGCGCCGTTACGATGAGGTATAAATTTTCTTTGATAACGACTTATCTAGCCAGTGAAAATTTCGCATCTAAATTAAAGAAATCTAGGATTTATAAAAGCATAAATGATTTATTTATTTATAGTTTTTTGTTTATAATTTATTGTAATAATAAACGAAAAGTATGTAAATAAATTATAAGCAGAACTAAAGAGAATAACAAAAAGATAAAAATAAATTATTCCAGCCCGGTTATATAAAACAGAACCCGAACGATGCATGTAAACAGAGTGAATCACCATAAGATTTAAGCGTTCACCAGTATATATATTTTCGAATGATATCTGTATGCAAATAGATTGTCCGGCTAAATTTTCCAAAGCCAAGGTTTACGATTTATTTGCACGATGCATTCGACATCACTACGTATAATAGATGAGGAAAAAATATGCAATTTTGATTTTTCCATGAATGTATTAGTCTACGAGCCACTCGCGCAATCACTGTTAATGCACTTAATTGTCCCTGTTTTTACCTAAATTCGCGTAGAATGGAAAAAATTTTCTGTTACCTCTTCCAACGTAATACCGATGATTGCTATTACACCTTCGCGTCACAAAGTTTGCAATAGGAATTTTTCTTAAAAAAAAAATTGCAAGAATTAAAAAGCCATTATGCTCACTGCATTACGAAAATTGCTCAAACGATCACTTTGTGCAACACTACGAGAGTCGCTCAATTACTCCACGAGCATCGTTAGGTAATTTCACGAAGAAAAACGTGCGATTTTTTTCTCTCTATTAACAGAGCAGTCGCGAGGCGTCTCGCAACGTAACGGCGACTCTTGGGAATATTCGCGACTCACCGACGAGCGAAATAAATCTCCAAAGGTGGACGTTGCAGGCAAGAATGTATGTCAGCACTATTAATGTTCTCCGCTTCCTCCGTGCGTATTCTCGATCTCTAAAAATAGAGCGCGCCGAGCAAACGGTCCCGGCGTTGCATGACGAATCGGACCGTCCGATAAGGGGAGGCGTGCATTTTTTCGAAGCTCGCGTATCTCGAAAATTATTTACAGCCGGTCGATTTCCTTTCTTTTTTTTTTGGCTTTTTTGCGGCGCCGCGGGGCTTTGTTTCGCGGACGCGCTCCCGTTCCTTTTTTTCCGCTTCGATCGGCGCGCACGACTCGGCCGAGTGGCCGGCGCGCGCGCGCGATCCTTGGAGTAGGTCGTTGACAGAAAAACCGCGCGAAACTGCAACGGCGATGCTTACATCACTCGCGGCGATAAACGCGAACGCGCCGCATCCTTCTGCGAGGAAAATACTCGTTGGGGGAGGTGGGTGTCAACTCTTTTTTAACGGCATTTGCATTTATCTGTTTTTTTTTTAAGTTACAAGGACTTCGTGTGCTACTGAAGACGAATTAGAGCGGATTTCACTTTTACGACTGAGACAGTTCGATAATTTATTGTAACTTTTATTTTTAATTTTATGTGAAGGATGTTTATAATTGCAAGCAACTAGGTTTATGTACAATTATCTGCGGATTTTTTTGATAAAAAAAATGATAGCTTTGTAGTATCACTATTTAGTTGTTGACTATTGAAACTTTAAAGATTATCGATTAAGTTTCAAAGTGTTTTTCAACGATTTAATTCCACACAGCTGCGAGTAATTTGCACTTAATTAACTCGTAATTACATTAAGTGAGAGTATCTAGTTCAGCCATTGTGATAATGCAATTTTAATCAATTGAATATAAATCGATACTCCACTCTGCATAAACTAATTATTAACAAAGCTTTTTTTATTCTACTTCCCAGTATTACACAAGCCAGCGTTGCCTTATCTCATAACGCTTACGAGTGTAATCGACGATCTAAAAAGTGTCTCACCTCGCTGAATCAAAGAAAGGAAGCCGAGATAGCGCGAATCAATGAAATCAGCCGCAATAACTACGCGAATTTGTAAAGTACAAAAGTACAAAAGAAAATCGCGAAGCAGTGCCCACACCGTATCATCCACGCGACTCGTGCGCGCGCAAAATCGATGAATATTGATAAGGAAGCCGCGCTGATAAATGGGTATACGCGCGCGCGAGTATGAAACGAGATGCGAAAACTGTTTACCTTGGTGCAGTATCTAAATGGGCGCGCGCGCGTGCACGCGACGCGAAAAAAGAAAGCCCGACGCGGCCTGTGCATCAGCTGGACTCATGCACGGTGTGCACGCGGCCGCGGCGTGCCGCGAATCGACCTGCCGCGCGCGAAAAAAAAGAGCCGCGTACGCTGACGCGGTCGATTATGCGCTCGACCGGACTTTTCGTCGCGGACGTTTCGCCACGCGACACTTTTGTCCGGCACCTGATCCGTCTAGCTGCCGAATTAAGGCCGACGTAAATTAATTATCAGTCGGTGGTAATGAGGCTGGTTTTTCGAGCGCATGTGCATGCGCACGTTTACTCGGCGTTGCACCTGTCAATTTTGTAGGGAAATAGAAATCTCGAATTTTGTCGTTGATACGTGCGTAAAAGCGCATAAGCTAGTGGTCGTTTATTTTCGAATGATGTTATTCGAGTTAATTAGAGGCATTTAACTATTTAAATTATTTTTAAAAACATATAAGCGTGAAGAAACAACCGGGCGAATGATGATGAGTATTTATAATAGGTGTCCCGTGGCTCGGGTCACGTAGGCGAAAAACATCGCAGCTTTTTGTCCCCAATAAACAAGAGGATGGAAATGTTTGATAGGGAGACTCATTTTTATTGGTAGTTTGCAAAACAAAAAGTTTGTCACGCTTTACGGTGAAACTTGAACAACAGATGAGTGTACTCAAACGCTTTTAGATTATTTTAAACTCGGGCTGAAAAATTTATCATTTGTAAGATAACTCTATTGAATTTTTCTGTCGCTTATCAAAAACACACCTTGCGAGATTCTTTCATACGTTTAGTTTCGTCGACTATTTATAATATTAAGTACGATGATTAAAATTAATTGGCAATCTAGTGATACTTGAAGTGTTAGGGTGTGAAAATTGTTGTTTTTGAAATTATGTAAATATTTTAAGTGCAGATCTTATCTGTTTATCTAAGACAAATAAATGACGAGATTTTGAATTTACTATGTACGGCATGCTATCTATGCATAAAATTTAGATTTCTTGAAGCTCATTTATGGGTTGATTAACGTTTTTTTTTAATGAAATTGACCTATTATGTCCCTGCTTTTATTATAGATCAAAGAGGATACTAAACAATAGCACCTATAGTTAGCCAAATATAAAAATCCATTAGAAGGTTGAGTTATACAAGTCCCTATTTTACACTCGAGTATTGTCACCTCTGCCGGCTACTAGATCGCATCCCGTTACTAATTCACTAGTTACGTTAACTATTTTTGTTGCCTGGACATTAAAAAAAGGCAGCAGCTTAATTGATCCTAGAGCCTCGGACGTTGAGTAAGCGGCTGCAGAAAAGTCGCGGAGGATATCCTACGGCTTAAAACGCGGAGCACGTAGGTGCACTTGGCGTTGCAGACACACAAACACGCACACAGTGTAAAGATCTCGCCGCGTTCACGTGATATCCGGCCTTCGATACGCTTATTTGTTCGCCGCGCAGTCGTTCCCTACCTTCCTCCTCACTATTATTGTAGCTATGCTCACCTTCGCGCCGTTTCGACGGGCTAACGGTGCTCGCGGAATTCACGTGTTTTTTTTCTTTCGTCGCGAGCGCGCACTATATAGCACCGAATAAACGCGATCCAAATGGTTCGGCCCGCTCGGTCCGTCTTGGCCGGGGAAAGGATGGAAGCGCCGAGGCAATTTATCGCTCGTTTCGAATGTAAGCAAACAGACGCGCACGGGGATGCGTCGTGCTACCGGCTCGATCATGCGAACTTCCTTATTTTTATGTAAGCCCAGAGAAAATAATGGTTATTTTCGAATTTTACGAGGCTTTTGTTTTCCCACCGGCGACTCGCATTGCGTAAGCCCCCGACGGTTATTTTTCGCTCGTCTAAGCGGCTTCGGTAAAAAGTCGAGGTAAAAGTTTGTAAAAAAGAAAAAAAATTTCTCGATCGGTGATTAGCGGCCGCGAATGCACCTGCGGCTAACGAGCGCGGCGCGCCGCACGTGGTCAACTGCAGCGCGAAATCGCGCCAAACGTGACCCAATTACAATGCTCGAATCCCGATAGACCGAGTGCGCGCGCGTCAATCGCGCCGGCCGCCAGATAGGCTGGAAAGTCGTACGCGATTGCCGCCCAATCGTGTAACAAATATTTCTCTCGAACTAAAATAATCGTTAGTTTCGTACGCTCACAATTTTTCGTACAGAACGCCCGATAGGCGATTTTTTTAGGCGCGCGCTGACGCACGAAGGTGAAAAATGCAAGCGACCCGACACGGATGATTGTTTAACGCTGACAATACTCTTTGTCTCGTTTTACAGGTCGGCGCTGAGGCTGCTCTTGTGAAAAGCGGCCGTTGTTTTATAGACGAGCCTGCAGGTGTCTAATTGTGCCGAACTGTTTCTACTGAAACTTTGAGTGGAAATTTTGCGGTAAATTTATTTTGATGCACTGCAGTTTGAATTTCTATTGATTTGGCGAAGGAGACACTTGCGCTGTCATTGTTAGTTACTGGGGCACTGAAAAATATTTCGTTCGGTGTAATTTTTGGCAATGAGAAACTTTCATGTTACATATATAGGTACTTACATGTGCATTTCAGTGACGCACGAGACTTTATTAATCGTAATTCGCCAGGGCTTAGCAAAACTGCGCAAAGGCAGTGACGCACGAAAAGATTCATATAACCTTTATACAACATCAAACCAAAATATTTCTCTTCATTTAAATTAATGAAAAACGTATTATCTTTACTTCTAATCAAAAGTAATACTATTTCTTCTAAAAGCTCGAAGGAGCTTTCGTGCAGAATTTGCGCAGCAACCGTGCTACGTCGAAATAACAAAAGAAATAAGGCCTAACGAGAAAATAAGCCCTTGGTACCGCGTCATCGGCCGTCCTTGGGGGTGAATTCGCTGCCGCGGGGAATCGATGCCCGGGAGCTTTTCTCCCGAACTCTATATACAACTTAGTCTGCGTAATCCTTGAAACGGCCAATCTCGAGTCCGGCCACGAATGGGTTATCAATCAAACAAGTTCCATCGGAGCTCGGCTCTGATCCGAGGCATCAGTCGGCAGAGCAGAAGGCCACACCGGATTCGCATGCGCGAATAGGGATGCTGTAGTTGCGCAAGCGCCCGCAGCGTTTGTTTACATCGCACTTTCACGGGAGAAGACGCACATCCCCGAGACTACCCCTTGATGGAGCAAACACTTTCTTAAGTGCTGTACCTCTGTAACTGCGCAAAATTCTTTTTAATTTCTTTTTTTCATCGGCTTTCACCAATCTGTTCTTGACACTTTAGTAATGAAAATCGCGAGTGATGCAGCAGCTTATTGAGATTAAATATTTATCTAGCCGCTTTATTTATCCATTAAATGGATTAGAGAAGAGTCAATATATCCAAGGGATTTCTTTACGAAAAATTTCCTACACTTTTTAATTCAACTACGAATTTCAAAAGCTACTCAATATCCCTCTTTGTTGACATAAAATTTAATGGAAATAATATTCGTACGAGGTGGAGCGCAATAAATTCTAAGCACATAAAACGCTTATTAAAAATGCCGGCCACAGAGCAGGGTAAATATTTGCAAGTTGAAAGATTAAATATTAATCTCCGATCCTTTCTTTAGATCTAACGCACGGCGAAGGCTGCCTCTTCATTACGAATGACGCATGAGAAGAAAAACACAGCCGCGAAGTACCTAGAGTAAATTATTGAATTACGCCATATACGAATGGGTCTGGGTGCGAGGACAGAGGAGTACTGCCGGATATAAATACCCGAGTGCGCGGCTCTCCGCGCGCGGGCACTTTGGCCGCGCCGCACGCGTAACTCGTGGAGAAGATCAGCGCGAGGCGAATATTGAGGTGGACTCGACCTCTGGTCGCGGTTCGGTCAATAAAAAAAAATTACGCACGCAGCCGCGGGCTGAAGTAGTAATCGAGCGAGTGCCCCGGAGAGGCACGTAGACGGGGGCTTATCGATCGCCGGGCCGAGAGAGAGCCGCGGCGCGGCGATTGTGCCGTCTGCCTCGCGCGCGCGGACCCGACGCGGACGTCACCCGAGGAATTGCCACCAATTGACACTTGACGGCGAGCGCGGCCGCGGCACCGGCCAATCGTGAAAAATAACGAGCCGTGCCTCCGGCGTCTTCATCGCGAGAGGCGCGACGCGCAAGGCCTTCGCTTATGAAGCGAGAAAAAAAACTATGTCTTTGTTGGTTACGTAAACTGACGAATTTGGAACGACCACTTGATGTTTTATCTGTTTACTTGGTTTTATATCAGTCTAAAGTGACAGCGAGTACATATTTTTCCGGAATTCTTATATTTACCGTTTTTACGATTTATTGATATTTTTTAAAAACGCGATAATTTTAAAGTGAATTTACAACAACATTGGTAACAGGATGAGAAGTGAAAATATTTTAACGTTGCAACTAACTTGGAGGCGGTGCACGATTGCAGCGCAAAGCGCAGCGCTGTGCCAACAGCTGATCGCAGTCAGATTCACGCGAGCGCGGACTTCCGCGCGGAACAAAGACGCAGCGCTGAAAGTGCAGCGAGGTCAAGCAAGGCGATTGACCCTTGCTTGGCTCAGTTTAACAAAAAAAAAAAAAAAAAAGAAATCCCCGCGCGACGAAGCAAACAGGAGCGAAAAAAAAAAGTAGGGGCGCGGAATCGTCCATAATCAAGAGACTCACCTATGTGATCGGCGCTGGAGGTGTCCGTACTGGCAAAGAGTCGTGGGCGACGGCGCAGAGGGTTAGACAAGGCGCGCTGTCGCGGCTCGACGAGCGACAAAAGGGACGGAGAGGTACGGCGATCCGTCGGCGAGGCGAGTTCCCGTGGCTCTGCGAGCTGCGGGTGCACAAACGCGGACCGCTGCGTGCACTATTCCTCCGGCATAGGCGGCCGCGGGGGGCCGAAGGACGAGCAGAGAGCAGGGGGGGTCCCCGCGCGCGAGTTCTCCTATCCCGTCGTGTACTCGGTGCGCGAGATCGAGGGGGGGAGGTACTCGATCCGGCTGCGCCGACGCCGAAAGGTCCGCATTGTGGCCGCCTCCCTCCCTCCCTTGGACCGCGCGCCCCCCCGCTTCGGCATTTATCGCGATGCCACCCCGCGAGTAGGGGAAAACGAGGACGAGCCGCGCGGGCATCGATCGCGCGGGCCTCGCGCCCCCGTCAGAGGTCCATGCCCTCGCCGACGGAGCCCTCGACCTCTTCTTTACCTCCCACCGCCTCCCCGCTCGCCACCTCCCATTGTTCTCGGGTGCTCGCTGCGATCGACTCTAATTCGATTTGTAGCGCTACCCCCGTTTTGCCGAGTTACGCTTTTATTCGGTAGTTTCGTTTTTAGGGTTCGCGGTTGCTCCGTTTTTCGCGCATTTTTTGCACGAGCAAATTGCGCGAATAGGGTTGGAGCGGCGCTTTACTTTTAATCCGCGCGAGTGCTTTGGCGCGCGGAGCTTTCAAAAAGCTCGAGACGCTTGAGAAATTTGTTAGGGAACTCACTTATCGGTACATCGCTCGCAAGTTCTGTTTTATCAATCGCTGAAACTGAAGGAAAAAATTGTTTATTTCGGAATTATTAATTCTTCTCATTGTCAGATACGAATGCAACCCACATTACCAGCAGTCAACCAAGTTTCAAATTGATTTAAATTAAAAAAACATTAGCTTTGGCACATTGATCAAAGCGCATTTACTAAATTAAATTTTAACGTCAAATAAGAGTTCCAAGTTGATGGGTTAATTAAGAAATTTTCTTCTCCTTTGATGCTTGATTAAAAGTCCGCATTTTATGCAATTTGAACATGCGCTTTAGACATTTCAGATTAACGTGCGGAAAACATGCCACGCGGTTTATTTATTATTATTGCACGTCTCGGATTCCATATTTTAGCCAATGAAGAGGACATCACGAACACTGATTGAGGTTAAATGCTTTTCGAGGATATTACAATAGTGAACCCCCTTGAGGAAAATCGTGTAGATGATCGTGAACGTCGATTGCATAGAAATAGAATAAAGAAGTTTCTAAAGCGGAAAAGAGAACTTTTAACTGGAAAATTTTAAATGAATACAAAATTCGAATAAATCAGTGAAAATTAACAATAAAAAAAACAGATGCTGCTTGAATCTTTAATATAAAGTAGATTAACAAATTTGTTGAATTTTTTAAGAAAAATTGGGTTTGTATTTATTGTTACCTAAATTTTAAACAAAAATTGGTTTGAAGTTTAATAATTATTTTAACAGTTGTATAGATGAATTTTTATCATCCTTTTATTTATACAAAACGATAGTCAATCATTATTATAAGATCTCGTCAAAACTTTTGCATAATTTTCAGGAAAAATTAATTACACAAGTGGATCGTAATTAGTTTTGATGTATTAATATCAAAATCCATATTAAAATTATTATGTACTATTAAAATTTTCATTTTACATTTGAAAATTCAGCTAGCGTATTATGTGTTTTCCACGGTGATTTTGCTATTTTAACGTGGAGTAACGATGACTTAAGTAAAAATAGAATCAGATAATAAAGCGACAGCATCCATAAATAATGATTCATATTATTTTCGAACTATTGTATGCTTTCGTTAGTAAAAGATTTCCTTTCAACAATGCACAGCAATTGTCGGTTTCACCGAGCCCGCCAGTTAATTGCATCCACAAAAATTCTGAAAAGAGAAACTCGTTACAGTCGTTAAAAGGATGTATTTATCTGCGGTAACTCGAATTTTTTTTCGCAAACCTCTCTTGTGCAATATCTCCGCGTACAATTCTCACGCGAGCTAATGACGCAAAAAAAAAAACTGGTAGCGTGACAGAATTCGCGAAACCCCTAATTTAAATTAGAATGCAAAAAAAAAAATCCCCGATGCACATCGAGCCGATGCGAGCCGATCGTCGATGACGGAAGCGAGGCGCGCGCGTGAGTCGCGCACACGTGAGAAAGCTTCGGCGACGCTATTAGCATCTCGATTTTCCATTAAAAAGCCGATCGGCTTGACGCGCGCACCAATGTCGGCACCGTGGCATGAGTTTGCGGAAAGCAACGGCCTCCCCACACGCGCTGTCCGATCCCCGCGACTTTTAGCGAGTCCATCCGTGCTCGGTGAAACGTCCGCCAGTCAGTCGCTCGACTCTCACGCGGAGAACGCGTAGAGCCGGTCACCTCGAGGTCTTCGCTTAACTTTTACCTTCTCTTTCAAAATTTTTTTTTTGTCTGTCTTTCAGTTCGCCGAGAGCAAAAGTTTTTCGTTCAAATACATACTAGTCAATTGGTTTTACCGGGTATTCTAAATTGATTGTTTATTAAAATCGAAACGAAGTTTAATCTCCAATTTTTTGCGGTATGGCACATGCTTACTCGCGAATAACTTCGTGTTCTTGGGTAAGTTTATCAACTTGAGTATTATCTGAAAAATGTTTATCTTTTAGGTTTAAAAAAATTTCTAAATTCCTTAAATGCATTGCATAGTTTGAAATTGTAAAATATTTTTCGTTCATTTTTAAAAGTGACTGCAAAAGTCTTTGATAAAAAAAACTCTTTCTTTCCAGTGTGGTAATTTGAATTTCAAAAGTTCGAGTTAAAATTTAAGTTTTTATAATGGAGACGATAACATATCAAAGTTTACTAAATAAAATACAAAATACATGTTTTGCAATAATTTTACCTTTGATACTTGGTTTTGCTTCCATATAATAAACATTTCCTGTTTATCAAATTTACGAAAATCAGTACAAGAATATGATTTAGAAGTTAGTGGGTATTTAAATTTTTATGTTTTAAGAAGAAGGAATGATAAAATTTTCAAAAGATGCAAATTGAAATTTAAACAATACAATGAATTATTCTAATTTTTTCTAATGTAGTCTTCTAGAAGCGCACTGTTTTGACGTTGCTTTAATTCAGTCAATGCAATTTTAAAAATGTAAAATATTTATATTATGTGAGAATTATAGGATGAGCAAAAATCAGATCAGTCATGCTCTACTCAATCTGATAGATAACAATTCATTAATTTAAAAAAAATGCTACCAACTAATTGAATGACGTTTAGTTTCCTCAAACAATTTAAGACTTTCTTTTGTTAATTTAATAATAATTTTGTTATTAAATGTAAATTTTTCTTTTATTTATAATACAGTGACTTTTACCTTGACTTTTGTAAATTTTCCTAGTTTGATAAAATATAAACTGTAAAAAATATCAATTGTAACATCAATGCAAATACACACATCAATTACAGTCATTTAAACAAAACCTTAGACTAAATCTTAACTTAAATTTAATCTGTTTTATTATAATACATTTACAAAATATTTTTTAATAATTAAAAAAAAAGTTTAAATTGGAGGTAAATGCAAGTTAAAATGATATCGAAAGTGTATTTCAATTATTATGATACATGTGCCTGAGAGAAATACCTGTTTTCATTACGACAGATACGTAAAGTCTTACGTCGGTAGCAATATTGCTTACATTCGACTGCTTCCTTTCCTTTTCGAATCACAAGTGCCCCTCAATTAAAATCTTTCGCACATACCCACTGACGTTAGCCCACCTCACATCCTTGAATAAAAGATCGTATTTTTAATTGACATCAATGGAAAAAACTTCGATCTATAGTTCTTTGCCTTTCGAAATTTTTTCGCCTCATTGTGATTTACACAAAAAAATGATGGAAATGCAACGGTCAAGGTTTTCTGTCGCGCTGCTAATCATAAATAACTGATAATTTAATTTAAAACTTTATTATCTTAGCGAGAGACAATAAACAATTAAAAATGATTTAGACAGATTAAATCGTGAATTAAAATTTACTCGTGATAACTTTCGAAAGAAATGATAGCTTTTTATACAATATATTAATAATATAACTAGTCATTTATATAATGAAACAAAACAAATATATATTATCTGAATTCTTTTGTCGGTGAACAAACCTGTTAATCTTTTTCAATTTACGGACTTAAAACCGAGTAAAAGTTTGAGGAATGTAAATGTAAATAGTTGAGAGTTAAAGTTGCGCAACTTTCCAATTCGGTGCATCGCTCGAGGAAACGAATAATTATCCTTCGCGGTCTCCAGCTTGCAATCCCGCGTGCGCTTAATGGGGGTGTACGTTGCGGCGATTATAAATAAACAAAGAGATATAAATTGTCCTCCGGTAATTATTCAACAATGCCCACGAAGGCTCGAGCGGCTCGATCTTCTAAAAGTCGGTCAGTGCTCGGCGTAAGCGCGTGACGTTTTCTCGGCATATGCATACACACATCTACGGCCACACACACACATGCCCGGGCGCACACTCGCACACGAGGTGGCGGTCGGTTAACTGGGTGCACGTGTGCTCCCGAGTCGGGTCGCGCCGTCGCTCTTCGCACGCCGTCCGAATATCGCAGCGGTCCCCGCGACGATATATCTAAGTTAAGTAGTATAAACCCGTCTCGCTGCTCCCGCGGCCGCAGAGTCATCAGTTGCGCTCGAGTCTCGGGCTGAGCAGCTCGCGGTGCCACCGTCGTCTCTCCTTGCTCCATTTTCGCAAGCGGGCCGCTCAATTGGCGCAGCCCCCCGACGAGCAGAAAGGCGTTTAATCAGGACCGTTTGTTCTTCCTGTTCGCAGCTCGCACGTCACTGCGTTCTTCAGAGCAGCAGCCGCAGCCAGACAGGTAAGAGTCATTCTTGATTTTGCCGTGCGCTTACAGGGTACTTTCTCTTTTCGAGGCGCGCGCGCGCGGAGCTGATAAGTGCTCACCAGTCGCTTTCTGTGCAGCAAACATGCCGTGCCCGTTCCTCACTCGCCTCTCGGCGAACTACGTCCGCAACTATGGAGCCTCGGTCATCATGAACTACCGCCAGCACTGCCCCGTCATGTCCAGGCTCTCGAGTACTCTGGCGGACTCGGCGCCCGCCAGCCCGGAGAGCGAGATCGACTCGCTGGCCGCCGACCCGAGCGCGAACAAGTGTCCCTTTCTCTCGAAGGAGCGGGATGCTGTTAAGGAGGCCAGCACCGCCGTCAAGGAGGACGTCATAAGTCTCACCAACGACCCCAAGGATAGCACTACTTTCCAGTACGATGACTTCTTCCATGAGCAGATCATGCGTAAGAAGAAGGACCACTCTTACAGGTAATTTTTTTGTGCTTTGGTACTTTTCTTGGTTGTTCGATGGGTTTGTTTATTTGTTGATTGTTTTGCAGGGTGTTCAAGAAGGTCAATCGTCTGGCGCAAGAATTCCCTGCAGCTATGGAATATTCTTGGGGCGAGAAGCCTATTACTGTGTGGTGCTCCAATGATTATCTCGGAATGTCTCGTCATCCTGAAGTAACCAATGCTGTGCGGGAAGCATTAGACAAGTATGGAGCTGGTGCTGGGGGTACCAGGAACATTTCTGGCAATTCTATGGGCCATGAGATGTTGGAGCAAAGATTAGCTCGGCTTCATCAAAAAGAAGCTGGATTGCTTTTTACTTCTTGTTTTGTAGCTAATGATTCAACTCTGTTTACTCTAGCGAAGAGCCTGCCTGGTTGTCATATATTTTCTGATGCTGGAAATCATGCATCTATGATACAAGGAATAAGAAACAGCAATGTTCCAAAACATATCTTCCGGCACAATGATGTTGCACATTTAGAAGAATTACTATCAAAAGTAGATAAAAATACTCCAAAAATAGTTGCCTTTGAGACAGTTCACTCAATGTCTGGTGATATATCACCTCATGAAGAATTGTGTGATATTGCTCACAAATATGGTGCATTGACTTTTGTCGATGAGGTTCATGCCGTGGGTCTTTATGGTTTTCACGGTGCTGGTGTAGGGGAACGAGATTGGTGTTTACCAAAAATGGATATAATATCGGGTACTCTAGGAAAAGCATTTGGAAATATAGGAGGATATATTGTTAGTACTTCAAAATTAATAGATATGGTGAGAAGCTATGCAGCAGGATTTATTTTTACTACTTCGCTTCCACCTACAGTCCTTTATGGAGCTTTAGCATCAGTTGAAGTTCTTGCATCTGATGAAGGACGAGCATTGAGAGCGGAACACCAAAAAACTGTAGCTTACATGAAATCTAATCTTAGAGCAGCTGGACTTCCTGTTATTCCTACACCTTCACATATCATACCAATAAAAGTAATGATATCTTATTTTAATTTTACTTAATAATTATTACATAATCTATATTGCTTATGTTTTATATTTGTTTACTTAACAGATTGGAGATCCATTGGTCTGCAGCCAAATTGCCGATACAATGTTAAAGGAAAAAGGTCACTACGTACAAGCAATAAACTACCCAACAGTCCCAAAAGGGGAAGAAAGATTACGATTAGCGCCTACACCAAAACACTCTACCGAAATGGTTGATAAGTTCGTAGAAGATGCCTTGGATGTCTTTCAGAGATTGAATGTACCTAAAGTAGATATTGAAAAACCAATGCAAATGACTTCAAGAGCTATTTTAGTACATTGACACTGATCAATGTAACTAATGTACTATGTTATAAATTTATAAATCAACAAAAAAAAGTCTATTTATGTGAAACAATCCTGTTCAAAAAAATATGTTATAATGTTGCAAAGTTAAAATATTTAAATGAAAATAGATTAACTCAAAACAAATATCTTTTCATTCTATTAAAAATCTATCATTACATTTTAGCTACTCATTGTTTTTTTTTATTAATTGAATCATCCTTGATGACAAATCCGCATAGAATAAATCTCAATAAGTATTAAGTACTTATCGCGACAATCAGTTCGTTGATTGCCAAATCAACGTTATTGGCGGATACTCTGTGGTTATTTTTGAGTGACCGCGGAAATTTGTCGATCACGTAACAACCCACCAATGTCAGAAGTCCCCCACAGAGACTACAGAAATTTAAAGAAATTAAAAAATAAAAATTACTGCACTCAATATTCGAAACAATGCTTTTAGTTCTGACACAAAAATATATTAAATTTTTGCAAATAAAAATGTTTTAATTAAACAATTATAAGAAAAATAATCGAGTTGTAAACTTTTCGTGCGAGTGATTATGTCATATCACCGAAAAGCAGTAAAAAGCGAGTAGGTATAAATTTTGAATCTTATCATAGCTATAACGCTGCCGGCATGTGCAGCTGATAGTCGATCAACCAATAGCAGTACTCTGATAAGAATACAAAGCGATACTCATGGAGTAGGAATCCATTTCAGATATAATCGATTTTAACAATAAATAGCGCATGCGCCGTTTTGCATTTCACCTTGCGATCAAGTTCGGCGGCGGCAAAAATAACGCACCGCACCGCACGCACAACCAAGCACTGCATCGCTCGGTGCATTCAAAAGTATATATAGCATAAACGTCTCAAAGAATACTTACTCTCTGTTATCACCTGTCAATCACAGCTGACCTCAACCTTGACCCACGTTCGAAGAATATACTGCATGACGATGGCGTCGAGAGAACCGCGGCAGACAATGGGTGCAGTGAAAACAAAATCGAGTCGCAGCGAGTGCCCAGTGGAGTGAGCGAGCCGCGTGGTGTCAAGGGGTCAAGGGCCAAATGTCGCGAATTGTCGCGGCGGTAGCGCTCGGAGCCGTGCGGAGGTTAACGAACGGCTACAGGCTGATACTCGGCTTCCTGCTCGAGTATGCCCGTGGCCTGTCGTGCTCCATTACGGCGATGCTGGTGCTCTGCTACTGCCTGCACCCCGCGCGCTTCGCCTCGCACTACAGCTACATCAAGGCCGAGGACATCCCCTCGGAGCTCGAGCGGGCTTACTCGCCCAAGAGCAACGCATGCACCTACAGTATTACGAACAAAGGCAGCGCCCAGCTGTTGTACCCGGACGAGAGCCCGAAGGAGGATCCCACCGCGCTGGCCCGTAGGCTGTCCGTTCTGCCGGGCGGGCAGTGGAAGCCAACTGTCTGTCAGTCGCTCTACAGTGTGGCCATAATTCTTCCTTACAGAAATCGTCAGAATCAATTGAAGATATTTATGAACTACATTCATCCCTTTTTACAGAGTCAGAAGTTAGATTATAGGATTTTTGTGATCGAGCAGAGCGAAACCAAAGAGTTCAATAGAGCCAAGCTCTTCAATGTTGGTTTCGTCGAAGCTACAAAGATCAATGACTTCCACTGTTTCATTTTTCAAGACATTGATCTCATTCCTCAAAATCTAGACAATATTTATGCGTGTACCAAAATGCCAAGGCACATGAGTTCAAGCGTCAATACCTTCAGGTATAATCTACCTTACACTGGTTTATTTGGAGGTGCTATCGCCCTTACGCGACAACAATTTGAAAAGGTGAATGGATTCTCAAACGTATATTTTGGATGGGGTGGAGAAGACGATGATTTCTATAGTAGACTGCAAAGTAAAGGCTTGCCAGTAAGTATTTCCTAAAAGTTAAAGATTTATCAATCAAAGAATTAAAAAATTAATTGTATTTTCAATAGAATTTTTAAAAATACCTTGTTTTAAATATTTATTAAAAATAAATTGTTATAACTTGATTACTGGTTTTTAAGAGAATGCTAATTCATTACTATTTTTAGGTAACAAGGTTTGGCCCTAATATAGCACAGTATTATATGTTAACGCACAAGAAAGAAGTCCCAAGTAGTGCAAGATTCACTAATTTAGAGACTGGATCAAGAAGGTTTGACACAGATGGAATTAGTGATCTTGAATATAATGTGCTAAACCATCAATTAAGACCTTTATATTCTTGGATTCTAGTTGACCTTTAATAACTTTTTTATTGCAAATAACTCAGCTGGTGATATTTTAAATTTATGTGAGTTGGTACTAATTAGGTAGTGACTTATTTAAGTTTGAGACTTTTACCACATTTGTTCCTTACATATTGCATTTGATTAATGCCTGACATATCCATTTAAGGTAGTTCTACCCCAAATAAGGCATTCAAATAAGATAAAATAAAATCTATTTAGAAAAATATTAATGTAATTTGTAAATATAGATAGGAAAGCTTTTTGTCATTTCATTATTAAATAAAAACTTTATTTGAATGTGAATCATGTTTTAAATATGGATAATTAAGTTAATATAAGTAACTTTACGATCAAAGAATTTTTACACATTATTCTTTTATATTCTGCACTGAATAATTTTTTAATTGACATTGAATTGGATATTTGAGACTCGTTTTATTTGTTTTTAAATTTCAAATAGATTCATCATCAGTTTTAATATTCCATAAACAAGCTCTTTAACTTTAACAAATAACATTTTTTTACTAAATTAGATTTATGATTAAAAAAAATGCTAAAAATTTTTTTGGAAATTGTTAGGTAATGAATCTTTTTGGAATATATAAAAAACCAAAAAGCATGTAAATCGATACCAATTTAAAAGTTAAACAATACAAATCTAAAAAACAATACAACATTTTTTAAATCTCAAAATAGCTGCGTTTATTATGGTTTACTATATGAATCGATATTTACATCCTAATTCATATTTAAATAACACTTCTTACTTAATAAGGGAATAAAAAACATTTTCTATTTAGATTTATTAATTACAATAACCTTTGTATAAGTAAAGACCTATTTGAATACCATACTTGGGATAGAATTACTGTAACTAAATGTGTACCTGTTCATTAATGATTGATAGAAACATTGTAGATATTTGAACAATTTTTTTTACACTCATTAAAGAAAAAATGCATAATTTTATATTTAAGTTACGTAGAAAGATATTTTTGTTATAATTATGCTATTGCATAAATGTTTAAATGACTTCTAGTGATGTAATTGTGTTACTTAAAATTTTTAAGTATATACTAGCGACTTTTAGGTAGTCGGGTCGAAAGTGTGATGCAAATACATTTATAAAATGACACACTATTTAAAGAAATGTAACTACTGTTTTTATTTTTTTAAATACACAAATGTAACAGCAGTATTGAGCCTAATGGGATTACACAGTTAAAATAAAAAAATTATTAAAATTTCATTGTATGTGATACCCAAAACAATACAAACATAATAAAATAAACGTACATCCATTGATTTTATGTTTAAATTTTACAGATTATAAAGAAAACTTGATCAAATAAAAGTAAATACACGAGTAGTTTATTACTTTAAAGTTTGAAAACTTGATTTTAATGTAGTCGATAAAATTGATTTCAACATTTTTCAGCAGAATCTCGGTTCTGTGCAGTTGTTATTACTTTTTACTCTTGCTACTTCATAAAAGAAGTACTTACAGTAATGTTGGCTTACTGTATATACAAATACGACGAAATAATATTCGCATTTTTAGAAATTACATTATACAGAATATACCCTACGTACAAATTGAAGCCGTTACGCATAAAAAATGAGAAGAAATTACGAATCGGAAAGTTCTTGGTATCGCGCGTACATCATTTTCTTAACACAGTCTTTATACGTATCTCCGGGTAGCGCGTTGTAAGAGGAGGATTTAGCTCCAAGTCCAGCCGTCGGCACTCGTCGCTCTGTCTCGATGATACTGGTGCGGCCTTGGTTAGACTTTCCAAGGCCCATACCCTCGCTCCAACCCATCTTTTGCAGCAGCTTGTTTCCCACGTTGTCCGAGCCTATTCCTGCTCTCGTTGGCTCTTCGTAAACAGCATTAATCTCTTCCCCCCTTGTTTTCAAGTACTTCTCTTTTAATCTGTTGGGCTGTGGTGGTTCAGGTTCACCATATTTGGCTCTGCGCTCCTTGGCACGGTCTCTATATTTATTATTACGCTGCTGAGGATCGTTCGGATCGAGACCACGCACCTGATACCAATTTTCGAGGTTCTGCTTATGTAGGTCGGAAAGTTGCTGATGCCGCACGAGGGCTTCTTTGCTGGGGAATTGTCGTTTGCATAACAAACAGGCAAGTTTACTCCAGTCGGTGTGTTGTCTTTCTTCCTGCTGAACGTCTTCGATTTCTTCTTCGGTGTCACTACCGCCACCATAGGCAGCTACTAGTCCATTATTTCCAGCAAGATCGTCCTCGTCAAGGTATACTGCAGAGGCAAGACTCTTTTTCTCGAGAATGGCATAGCCTGCATCAGCAGCACCGACTGAAGAGCTCTGGTGACCCTCTCCACCCGGACAGTCAGAAGTCCAATTAGTTTTGGCATTCTCCTTCTTCTGGTTTAGGGTCTTGGCCCATCGCTCCATGTCCTTCGCTATCTTTTTAGCCACTTTCACCTTATCCTGTTTCGTCTCCTTTTTCTTGTCATCACCTAAGGGGTCAGCGCCCGCGGCTCCTGGTAAGGTAGTAGGCGCTCCTTCCAGTACGGCGCTATTACTGTTGTTACTGTTGCTGGTACTAGTGCTCGTAGCTGACGCTTGAGCAGCTACACCGCTGTGCTGTGCAGGCTTGTACGATAACGTTTCGGCATCCCAATAAAGGAATTGTTGCGTTTGACTGTTGTAATAGTATTGTGAATTCGGGTCGTAGTACAATCCAGTACTTGGATCGTAATAGTATCCGGAAGTTTCATCGTAATGATACGTACTGACGTCTGGAACAGCTGTTGAAGAAAATTCTTCTTTTAGTACATCTTTGCACCCTTTTGTTTAATAAAAAAAAAAAAAAAAAAAAAATATTAATCTATTGTTCTAGTAAAGAAAATATTAGTAGTAAAAAGAAATAGATACCGTAAACTTTTCCATCGTTGGAGTGGGCGGGTACTCTGCCACTGGCTAAGGAAGTACTGCTCGGAGCAGTGGGTGTCGGCCTGCCTTTCATTTCCTCCGCGTCGCCCATTTTCCTCGACGCTTGCAGCTGCTGTATAGCTGATTGGGCCACAGCCGCAGCGGCGTTGACGCGGTCCGTTTGATTAAGCGCGGGTACCGATATCGTGGTGCCCTGCGATATCTGGTTTTGGTAGTACTGCGTGTAATACTGGAGGTAGTGGGCTTTCTGCGCGGGCGTTTTCGCGTACAGATTCGCACTGTACTCAGCCAACTGAGCAACGTCCTCGAGGGTGTAGCGGTGGTTGCCATCGTTCGTTTTCCACGAGCCCGCGCCCGACACCTGCTGCAGTTTGCAGTAGCCAATCTCGGCCTTGCGACCGTCGACCACTAGACCCTGCTTCGACAGGGCAGTGTGCAAGTACATGGCATCGACGACGTTCGCCATCTCCAGGTAGCAGACGCCGCGCGAGGTGTTGGTCAAGCTGTCCCTTCCAATGCGGATGCTGCGGATCGGTTGGGACGACAGCGTGCTCATCGCCTGGAGCACCGAGTCCTCCGTCGTGAGGACGTCGAGGCCTCGCAGGAGCACGGTGTTCGTCGGATGTGGACTGATCTCGTCGCTGCCTTCGCCGCCTTCCTCGCTCTCCGCTCGCGAAGCCGAGCATTTGAAGCAAGTCTCGCGCCTCTTGAAGTTATGAGCTCCACACTGAAAAATAAATTACGTAATTTCTGCTTTTTTTTCCTCGCGAGTTGATTGTTAAAGGAATATTTTTAAGTTACCTTGACGCAATGCCAATCTTGGGTATTCTTTGATTGCTGCTTATCTGCATGGACATCTTTGGGAATGCTGTACTGCATGAGGGCTCGATACTGATCCTGCAGCATCAGTACACCCTGAAACAGAATATTTCAGTGTTATCCTGTTCAATGCCTAACCAGCAATTCTGTATCTCCCGAAAGTTTGCTTCTTTTCTGATTGATGCTGACGGACTATCAAAATAGTTCTACTTGGTACAAGAGATTTTTGTTTCTTTTTTTCAAAGATTTACAACAGTTTACAATAAAAATGATAAAAAAAGCTTTTTTTGAAAAACCGTTGTTTGATGGTAGTTTCAAAATGTACAAACAAAAAAAAAATTCTTCCTTTTATGCATATTTCTAGTGCACTTTTGCCTGATAAAGACTTGCAGCTGAATCTAAAGGAAAGAGGAATCTGCGGAGCTGGTGTGGAAGATGTCTACACTAGTTTAGTTGAAGGTAAGAAACACAGTGTAACAGTAGTAAAACATGCAAAAAGAGAGGGTGGGTCCATATTTATACTGGCTTCTAATAAGGAAGGGAAAAACAGTAAGGGAGGATGGGAGTGGTTTAGATCCAGCTCAGTGCTCGTTTATCAGTTAATGAAAGAACTTAGTCGTAATGAAAAAAATGTTGTGTCCTAGATAAGTAAGTAAATAAAGGTATGGTATATGGAAGTAGCCTTTATTCAGGTGCGCAGCCGGGGCTGGCGAGGGCAGCCCAGCGGACTGCGTTACCGAGCCCTGTCGCGCCACGGGGCGTCAGCGCGGCTTTTTGAGCAACGCATCAAGAGGTTGGGACACTGGATTGAACTTCATTCTACCTGTTTCATCTCCATCCATCGTGCGGCCTCCTGAGTCGCGTTAAACTCGACGAATGCAAAACCTCGCGAAGCACCTATACAGAGCAAATACACAGATATCCAGAGTTAATCCACGTTAAAGCCTGGGAGACTCGGAGAGGGCAGGCAATGTGACACAGCACCAACCATTGATAGAGACTCAGTTTTCGAACGATCGAACGAAGCGTTATCCCTGCTTTTCTTGTTTTATTTCATTTGTTTTTCATATTTTTTTTTATTTATCACTGCCTTTTCACGTTTTTTCACGTTTTACGATTAATTTGTAGCTGTGCTAGATCGAATCTAGCGCGGTTGAATGTTCATTTACAATTTTTTGTTTCGAATTTTTTTAATTTACAATGCATCTTTTGCTAATTACAAGAGCGTTTTGCCTCGCGAATCAGCGTCATAGGCGCCGATTTGATTGAAATTGTTTTAGTGCCTCATGAAAAGATTTCTGATTTTTTGACAGATTTTTAAGTTGATTTAGATGATTAGCCGGCGCCTATGCTGCGCGTTACTTACCTTTTGGCCCTTAATAATTTATTTACAAGCGGAATGAACTAACACAAGGGATCAGGATCTTGGGTGGTCAAAATGTAGCTAAGGAACTATTCCGAAGAAAGTAAAAATGCTTAATCAAAAGAAAATACCGTTATCACCGAATTTCGCTATTAAATCTAACTCTTATATGTTATATACCTGTGTCCTTTTTTCGTATCAACCTGATGTCCTTTGGCATAAGACCACAAGCTAAAATGTCCTGCCGAATCTGTAATGCAAAACAAAGACAAACATAACTATTTTGCTTTATAAATAATGGTAATGTTTTTTTGATTGATATATGTAAGGCACTTACATCATTTTCAGTTATATGTTGTGCCAGTCCTCGAATCATAATTGTGTTGTTGGGTGTTTGATTCTTGTAATGAACTCCTTCCATTGAGTTGTAGGTACGAATGTGCTCATGATCATAATCAGAACTTTCACGACTATGTTCGTCATCTCTATCTCTACTTCTGTCATCCCTTTTTGAGCGTCGATCTCGATCCCTGTCTCTATCACGATCACGTCTCCTATCCCTGTCACGTTCACGGTCTCTATCCCTGTCTCTTTCTCTTTCACGTTCCCTTTCTGAAGAATCTCTATCTCTTTGTCTTCCATAGCGATCTTCACGCTCCCTGTAATTTCTTTCACGATCTTCTCTACTTCTGTCTCTTCTATCTCTTGATCTATCTCTTTCACGATCTCTATCTCGCCTGTGATTTCTGTAATCTGGACTTCGATGATCCCTTTCCCTGTCTAAGTCTCTGTGTTCATTATAATCTGGTGATCGACTATCTCTGTAGTCTCTTTGATATTCATAATCAGAATTTGCACGTCTGGAATCTGAAGGACCATAACCTGGTTCCCAGGGGTCGATTGCTGCACTGTTGTACATACTGCTCAATCATTTATTGAAAATCTATAAAAAAATTGTAAAAATTATGTGAGTATCTTATACGAGCAAAGCATTTATGTACAAATCAAGAATGTTTTGATCAAGGCGAACGAAGCATTGCTTTTCTTTCTGAAATACATTAAACTTAACCTAATGTAATTAAAGATGCATTAAGTGTTAAAACAAAACATTTTACATTACTACATAGTAATCATTACGATGTATAAATTCAATTAAAAGTAAAGAAACCATCTAAGAAAAAACAGGCCGTTCGAATACAAAACACATCTGTCGGCGCAAGAGAAAAAAATTGATCCGTTCCTTTTTACTCGTTAAATATACATACATGGCCGTAATGAAAGTCTAATTTTCCCGTGAGGCATGCTCTCGCCGCGTGCACGCGCGAAGCCGATGTGGAACACTACAGTGTCACTGTCTCTCAGCACGCGAGCTACATCCGCGCACCAAAGGCGTGGGTCGATGCCTCGGCAGGAGGTTGCGCGAAGCGAAAAACTGCCGCAGACAAGGCGCAAAAGCTGCCGCGCGAACGGTCTGCACGACACGGACACGAGAGAGAACGAGGAGGCACACAACACTCACCTCGCGCAGTTATGGTGGCTCTACAAGCGTTCCAGCAAATTCGGAGCAGACGCTGCGCCACAGCAGGATGGATGCGGGCCACGGCCTCTGTATCGGCGTGCCTCGTGTACTCGCCTAGGAGATGAAAGCAATCGAAATCCTTATCGTCGTGGGCGCGGACGAACTTCCGCTTCGGAGTCCAGCACTAGCCGAAGCAGCCGGGAATTGCGCCTGTCGCGGCAAACAGCCCAATGGCGTGGCTCTCCTGGGGCTTCTTTGCCGCTCGCTCGGTATATGCTGTACTCACTTACGACCGCTTCTGCGTGTGCGCGGGGTCCGGGGAACAAAGCTACAGATCTCCTGCGCAGATGCGATGAGCCAACCTGACTGCTTGTAGCTCGCTCCGTCTTTCTCGTTTTAGCTCCCTTTTTCGAGATCAGTCACGTGACCTGTCTCTCGGCCTTCTCCCACTACCTTACTTTATCGAACTCTAGCTTTCCCGGCAATCCTGGCCAACGCCGCCCGTGGTTGGTCAATTCCGAAGGCAGCCGTAGGCTTTTCTGCAATTATTCGCTTTTTGTTTGCATAATAACGCCATTTTGGTTTTATGCGTTTATTAAGTTACTTATCAATTCTTACGAAAATTGTTTATTTTATTCTAATTGATTTCTTCAATAATTAGATGCATAAGAAAAAATTTTATTGTTATTTATACGGATCAGTGAGAATTGTAGAAACCCCTTGCACAGAAGTAGTTTGGCAATGCGCGGTCACAATACCTGCAGTGTACTTTACACTTATGCTGTGCTAACAATTTTAGTAGAGAATAAAGATTTATAGAAGTACCTACATATGGAAATAAATATTGATTTGATATTTTAAATAGTTTTATTTTTACACATTACTGATTAGAAATTTCGAAAAATATAATTTATAAGAAAACAAACGTAAAAGACTGAAATTACAATTCAATTTAGAAGCATCAGTATTAACTTTTATAGATAAAAATTCAGAGGCTACTTTTAAGAAAGTTTCATCATCCTGCATCAATAGTACAAAGATAGGTATGTATGTGCATTTCTTGTTTTTTTTTATAAAAAATTACATTATTTTTAATTACATTATTTTTAATATGTCTAAATATTAACTATATATGCAATCTTGTTCTGAATATATATAATTGTATGTACTGTATGCAATTTTACTTTGAACGATATAATCAAATATTAATTAATAATATGTATGAAAATTATATAATAATACATATAATATTATTAAACTCTTATTTTGGTAAAGTAACATTACAATTTAAAAAGACCGCGTGTAGGTGTGCAGTTGCGCACGCATAAAGCCAGCCATTTGCTTCTTTAACCCACGAATCTTGAAGTTCCTTGCTAGCAACACGATCTCTTATTTGTCGGCATTTCTCTTTTACGTATATTCAATACCAGCAGCTTGGTAATAGCGCGATTTAACAAAGAAAAGTACACACATGAATTGTCAATTGTGATATTCGCCGGTATAAAAGTATACTTTTATATATAAGTTCGTTACGGTTTCCTTTGGTGAGTGGTGTATTGAAAGTAGCTGCTTTAATTGCAGAAATCAAGAAAATACAGTAACGTTTAATTTTACTACAATTAATAACAAACATTTGTGAAAAATCTTTGATTTTTAAACTTTTCAATTTTTTTATTAGTGTCTTATTTTACGGACCAAATAGAAAACGCTGTCGTGATAAGGTTATGTAGTTATACGCGACGAAGGTCAGATCAACTCTTTGGCATTTTAGTTTGCTTTACTTATCGTGCCAATCGTAAACAATCCTTAACATCGCAGCATCATGGACAATTCATAGAAAATAATTGTGTATATTTAAACTAATATCATGATTTTACGAAGAAAAACGGCTGTCGTCGAACAGAAAAACATTGCTTCCATACAATACAATACTGTTAAAGGGCAAAGCTGACGAAATAGAAAGTGATATTCGATTGCAGCCAGTAGTGCGATTGTATTGTTTTTATAAAAAAAAAATGAACGAGCTGACAAATTGGACGATTATAAGAACTATATCCATTTTTAAAAGTTTACGACACGATATTGAATTCAGAATTTTTTAAAACTTTTAACACAGTGGTAAGTCTTATTATTTTTGTTTATTTATTTTGATACTAAACGAATATTTAAAATTTGAAATATGTTATTACTTTTGTAAAAATTTTTATCTAATAATTACCGAATATAATTTTCGAAAATTCGGAGTATTCATAGATTTATCATTTTTTTATGTAAATACTTATATATTTACATAAAAATTGTCACCTTTTTTTAACGAAATAAATGTTTATGCATTTTAAATCATAATAAATGCAGATTTATCTTTTTTTTATAAATCATTAAAATTAAAAATAATGGATGCGTAAAAATAATCTTATGTAAAATGTGGAAATCATACGAATGCCTAATAACAGCAAATAAAAGGCTGTCTAATGAATAATTTCTTTTTATAAAAAAGAGGGTGGACATTGCGAATGCGGAAACAGGAAGACGGTGGTCGCGAGAAATAAATGCATTGATGGTATTATTACGAGACCAACAAAGACCAACGAAACATACATATTCCTCTATGCCTTTATAACTCAAACAAGTAATTAATTAATAATTATAAGTTAAGGATTTTAACGAGTACCAATACACTCGATACAATATACAAAAGTGTCTTTTTAATTGAAATATTTTTATTAGGGATTGCAATTAATCTCTGATAACAAAAGAAATATTCAAACGTAAAATTGCATGCAAATACATGCGAAAGCTCATTGAATCTAATGAAAATGTAAATTAAGACTTAAAATCAAATCTACAGATTTGCAAATTTACGAGACAATTCCCTATGTACATGAAATCGGCGAAATCCCAATTAAAGCGAACAGCTTATCTGGAGAAATCGCTCTTACAAAAGATGAAATCGCCGAGAAGTTAGCACAAGAAAATAGGAAATTGGAGAAAAGGGTGCGACGGGGTATTCGCGTGGGAGGGAGGGGAGGCTGGCCGCAAGGTACCGAGCGAGATTCGGCGCTGCCTAGCAAGATGGCATTGCACCCGCTCGCCGCGCGAACTCGCGCGCGGGGGCGGACAGGTGCGCGCGCGGACCGGAGCGAGCGCAAAATTCACTTGGCGCGCAGCGGCTCCACGCAGACGTGCGAGTTGGTTCAACGACCACCGCCCTTCTCTCGACCAACCCCGAGGCTCCGGCGTGCGCGAAAAGCTCGAGCTCTCCCCCCCCTTTCGAAAGCGACTTCGCCCCTCCTGGATTGTCAATGCCCGAGCTGGAAAAATTCTCCGTCCGCGTGATTTCGGACAAGTTCGCGGGGTCCGCGTGCAAGGCCGGGGCTTCCTCTCCCTCGGGGATCGCTGTATGCGAGATGGGGCCATTATTGAAATTGCAAAACTCCGGCCTCAGCTCTTCATGTTTATGTTTATCATTCGGATCTGAGGCTGCAGCTTGTTTACGATCGCCTCGTTCTTTGTGCACCTTTTTGCTTTAAACTTCATTTATTTATGGAGATCTGTTCTTTATTTGCTTTCTGTCGAGTCGGATTAGGATTTCATATAAAATGTCGAACGTTCATGCTTTCATTTTTCTATTCATACTATCCAAAATTTATTTTTCGACATTGTTCTTACTTTAAACACTGATGTTTAATGCATAGGCATAATTTACTTTTCATCTTCCTTATTTAAAATCTAATAACTTAGAATTTTTTTAACATAATTTAATTATAATGACACTTATATTAAATGTTCTAAGTGATAAAATGTTTAAAAATTATAGGAAGCGATATAAAATGATTTAATCTTACTTAACAAGTAACCACATTTTTCGGATACAATAATAAATTCATTTGTGAACGGTTTTAAAACTGTTTTATTAATTTAAAGAATATAATAATGAAGACTGACATGGTATTGGATCACTTGAATAAATCTGTTATTTACAATAAGTACTGCTTACAAATTAAATGACTCATCAATAATTTCTGTTTGATGACACTTGCAGTAAAATTTTTCCAAGCAGCTTTTTGCTCGCGTAAGGACTTCACACAGACGGATTAAGGATAGTTCATACCCAACAGTCGTTCTCAACTGTTTCGTTTGACAACATATAGCAGAAAACGGAGACGGTTATAAAGAACGATTAGTTATTATATAACGATATCTTATACATTTTATAAAGATAAATCATTCAAATCAATCACACGCTGGACACATTTGAAAATTCTATTTAAAAATGCTGCTGTATAAACGGTTATTTTTATCAACTGAAACATAAAATTTTGAGATACTCAATATCTTCGCTTTGGATCGCCAAAGGATTTAAAACTTTAACCACGTATTTATCTTATTATAATGAACAAGTGTACTAATTTTTGTAAAGATCGTAAGAAAACCCATTTTTTCACAAACTACCTTAAAAAATGTTCGCAATTAGAGCACGTCGTTTACCGTATTAGAAACAGCAAGAGCCACAGCATATCACGGATCTCGCCGGTCGTCGAGTTCACGAACCCCCCCATCCAATACATTCTCATTAACAAGTCAAGTCGCGCCCCGATTTTATTTGCGTTACGGGGTAACGATCTGTCGCGCATCCCGCTTATTTCCATTCACTTCGGTCCCATTAAGACAAGGGCCATTTTTCGTCCACGCGTCTCTCTCGCTTCCTCTCAATAGCCCGAGCGGTAAAAAAAGTATAGAAGATTCCCGCGGCGCGATGAACGCCCCCAGGAGTCGTCCACCCCTAATGGGAGCGGGCAGGAGCGGAAAACGTCACTGCACGCTAAAATAGTTCGGCACGTCTGGTTTATTATTTACCGGAAATTTATTTTTCCCGAGACGCGCAATTTTTTTTTTCTTTATCGCTGAAATATTTATTTCATCGTCGGGCGGTCTTGTCGTTGATTCGATGTCAGGTGTCGCTTTGCATTAGTTAAATTTTATTGTGGGTGTAGATGCATTACAAGATTGAAGACGGTGCAAGTGCAAATAATTTAATATTAAAAGTTTCATGATGCTTTGATTAATGCTTCAACTTGAATGTCATTTTACTATTATTTTTTCGCTAAAGATAAATTACGATCGAAAGTGATTAAAGGTTTGCAAATTGTAAACATTTTGATTTATGCTCTATTTGAAATGCAGAATGTTTAATTAACACTTGTATAATTATCACGGTACACAGTGAAAGAGAATAAGATTGCGGGTCTACCGAGAATACTTGAGAATAGGAGGATGGTAGATTGGAATAACTGGTGCATGAGAGCTGTTACAGATATGAGATAACATTTTGAGAATACGAAAATACTGTAACGAGGGTAAAAATGTAAAGATTTATCTTAGAAAAGAGAATTTTTTTATTTAGATGTATTTATGACTGATTCGAATACTTTTATCGGTATTTATAAATGCATTACATTATGTGTATAAAAGGCACCCCTTACATTCAATAAAACGATGTAATATGTATTTATTTCGAAAGCGCGAAAAAGTTATGATACCTCGTAAATCCATCACGAAAGATAACACACACATGTAGCGGGGGACGTTCGTTCTACATCCGCGAAACAATGAGAGAAAAAGAGGTTAATGCAGGCGCGCGTTCAATTCGAACCCGCAAAAAGAGGATCGCGGATTAAGCGCGGGGGTGAGATTGAAGAAGAACCCGGCGAATAAATTGAAAAGCGGCGAGAAATAAAGCCGTAAAAACAGAGGCGGGGCGAGCAAACGACGCGCCTCGGGAGGACATTGGCATTAGCGCGCGCCGAAAGATTGGCCCGCGTGCAATAAAGACGCACTCGCGGCTCGTCGTCAAAAGTGCAGGCCCGCCGAGCCTCCTCCTCCAAAAAAAGAAGAAGCGCAGAAGTAGAATAAAGCGAAGAAAAGCGCCAAGTGTATAAGTAAGCGAGGCGCGCGCGCGGGGTGGCGGTGTCGGCCTCGGGTGGAAAATCCGCCGGGGTGCCGCTCGGGAGCTCGAGCGAGCGAGAGATCCCCGCTCTCGCGGCGTCTCCGTTGCACGAGGTGGGTATAGGCGAGGCCCGGCCCCGGTGCGCTTTTTCGGGGGGTGGCGCGCGCGAGCGGCGGGGACGGGCGGCGGGCTGCTGCGCTCGCGCACGCAGAGCCGGGGGGGTCGACGAGTGGCGCGCGCGAAGGGTGGAGGCGAGCGCGCGCACGCGGGGGGGCAGAGGGAGAGGAGGCGAGGCGCCGGGCTCGCGGCAGCATCAGCCATGGAGCCGCATCAGTTCCCTCGAGCCTAGGGCTAGAAGCGAACCGGCCGCCGCTGCGCTTGTCCGCCGCCTTCCCTTCTTTCGCTACTTTATTATTATTATTATTATCCTTCGGTTTCCTTTCCTCGGTTCCTCCGTTCCTTTCCGTCAGACACCACCAGCACCGACCGGACTCCGCGCAGCTCCTCCGTTTCGCCACTCGCGAATCCGCACGCACCGAGTATCCGGCTTCTGAGTCTTGGTCGAGCGAGCGCGCCCGGGAGAGCATCCGCGAGTCGGCGAAGAAAGAGAGAAGGCGGCATTCGAGTGCGGATCGGTCACGCGGGGTGGAACGCTCGCTCAGGCCCGCACGCTTTAGCTCTTCGTTTTGATCGAGGCGCGCGAGGCGCACGCAGCGAGCAGCCCCGTGCACCCGGCCACGCAGACCGCAGGGCCAGCCGCGCGCCCTTCGACCCGCAGCACGGACGGACGCAGGGAGCGGTAGCAGCGTGAGCGCGCGCATGCGCCACCTCCACACTCAGCGAGAGGCGCGAATTAATCAAACTTTCATTCCGCCCCGAATTCGAATCCCACGGCTGGTCCTCGTGCAGCGCCCGGGACACCCAGGCTCGCAGGAACCGACCTACATTCCTCAGGTACGTACTCGACGTGACTCCTCGACCCGCGACCCACGGAAAGGGGACGAGCGTGCTCCGGTGCGCGCTCGCCGCGGTTGTAAAATTGGCGCGCGCTCGGGGGTCCGCTACTTCCTGGGGGGGTTGGGGCGGGCCCGGCGCCTGGGGGATGGCCGGCGGACCGACGCACCGGCGGGCTTCGCTCTGTCCCGGCCGGTGGCGAGGTCGAGGCCGCCCCGCGTCAGCTGATTGAAGTCGATGATCGTGAGGCTGGGCTCCTTGCTCGGGGCCGGCGGGCCCTGGCGCTGCTGCGCGGAGCCGACGCCCGCGCCGCCGCTCGCCCGAGTGCCGCTCATCGATCGGTAACGCTGCCGCCGCTCGGAGCCGCCGGCGAGCTGCTGCTGCTGCTGCTGCTGTTGCTCCTCCTCCTCCTCCGTCCGGAAGTACCTGCCGAGAGAAAGGGGGAAGCGCGCGGATCACGGATATGCAAATGTCGATATACCTACGCGGACCGATGCGCCCCGCGGCCGAACGCAATCGGCCGCGACTATTGTTTGGGGAAAAATTGCGTACCGAGCCGGTCGTTTATTTGTTCCTTCCGATGTAGCGTTGACCGCGAAATCGCGCGCGGCGATGCGTTTTTAAGCGCGTGCGCGGTGCTCCGTGTTTTGGGCGGATAACGAGTTGCATTGGAGGCTTTTTTTCTTTGGGAGTGGTGTTTCGGTTTCGAGGTGTATGCGGAGTTTGAAATTTTTTTTACTTGAGGAAAGCATTTTAATCGAGTTTCAGATCGAAAATCGATTGAACGAATACTGGAGCCACGCCTTAGTTTGTCAAATCTTAAAACTTCCTTTTTATCTGAATGCAATTATGCTACTCGATATACTTATGGACAATTTCATTGTACTCTTTACTTGAATTAGTATTTTTCTTTTTATGAGCATCCAACATTGTATTATACCTACTCGTTTTAAGCGTTAATATCCAGGTATTAATGAGTAAAAATAATTAGTAATATTAATTTGATTACAATTTATTATTTGTATATGCGATCGCAATTTATTTTTAAAAATATATATCTTTCATTATATTGAACCACGATGAAGTATACTCAAACCACTCATTACTTCCAAAAATATTAATCTTAAAATATGACTGATTTCTGTCATTTGATCAAATTCTCGATTGAGAAAGTTGTAATTTCCACGTTTAAATTTAGAAATAAAAATATAGTTTCACGATCGAATAAAAATAAAACATAAAAGCAATGCTTGATGCAGATATCCACGTAATTTAATTAATAATAAATAAACAAAGAAAATATATTAAATGTCTTTTTTTTAATTTGATAATTACGAATTTATCAATTATAAAGGATAAATATTGTGAAAGCTTACTCGTGAATACTGGCTAAATGAAGAGGCGCGGGGGTCCTTGCGGTTCTCGGACGTGGCTCTCGCGGTGCACGATGGCGTTGACGGGACTGCCTGCCGCGCTTATTTGACGGCTGATCGGGAAGTCCCGATGGTATTAAGCCCGTTAGCTTGTAGTACTCCAGCAGAGCTCGCGCCAAGTTCCTGCCGACCCTGTAATCTGTTTCTTATTAAGGCTTGCTCAATGCAATTATACACATTTTCCATGTTTATTGGCCCATTTCGCCATCAAGTTAGAAAAATTACATTTTCCTCCGGTGCTCCCGGAGCTCAAAGCACGTTTCCGCTAAATTGCTCTACTTTGCGGTGTCTCGACTAATGACATTTCTTATTTTTTTTCTTTTATTCGAATTTTTCTATAAATGTATCCTACAAATAAGATATGTTTTTCTAATTATTTACTTGTTGAAAACTGGTTAAACATTCGATAAAAAATTTTAAATCTTCAATCAAGTATTGCAATTTCAAATAAAAAAATACCTTCTATTCTTTACAAAAAAAAGTCAACCAAAAAATAAATGTTGAACATCCGACAGAAAAGGATACAGCTCTCTTCGGTATAAGGCAAAATCTCAGAGGTACCTTTACGCACGTAGCCGTGCATGGACACATGGAGTGTATAACAGTTAACGTGCTCGTTCAGTATTGAACAGAGAAATCTCCTCGCTGTCCCTTCCTTGTGAGCGTCCTGATTGTACATGGTATTGCTCTGCTCGTAATCCTCGGCCAATTGAGCCAGCAGCTTCGGCAAAACTATGTGACGTTCGTACCTGAAAGCCTTGATTATTCCTTAACGTTTTAAAGTTTTACCGGGTAAATCCTAGTGAAAATACATTCTCGTCGCCAGCGCGCAATTTAATCACAGAAAAAAAAAGTAATTCTCTCGCAGCAGTCGATCAAAGTTAGAACACATCTCGTACCTGTACACGTCGTCGTACGTGTTCCCGTACACAAACAGGCCAGTGGCATTGGTATGCGCGTGAAGATCGAGGACGCAATCTAAGGGAACGTGTGGATCTTTATCAAGCGACTCGAGCAAGGCCTTGGCGGCCACGAGCGTCGGATGAATCCACTCCGATATCCTGTTCCACGAGCGATTCAGGTCCATGCCCATCAGCGTGGATCTACGGGCGAGGTGGAATTGAAAATTGAAAATCTTCGCGCCGCTCGTCGCGGGCAAATTGTTTTCCCCGAGATAATCGGAGCCGCGGCGATTCGCGGCGAGCGAAGTAATTTGATTTCCGTACCGGTAATTGCCGAGATAAACGCCGTCCGGGTTGAGCATGGGAACGACTTTGAAGACCACGTAGTCGCGCAGAACTTTGGCAATGGGATGGGCGCTGACGAGGAAGTCGACCAGGCCCTGGCACACGAAGGAAGATGGCGATTCGCCGGGATGAACTCGTCCGAATATCACCACCGCCTTGCGCGAGCGCTGCTGCTCCTGCTCGTTAAACCCGGAGCCCATCGTGCCCACTTTTTCCTCCGTTGATATTGTTAAAAGCTCGACTTTGCGCTTCTGGATCGAGTTGGCCAATGTTTCGCGTCGTACCGATGGGTATCTAAATAAAAATTCTTTTTTTAGATAAAAAATCTTTAGGTCCTTTCAGCATTTTAGGCACATCATACGATATTACTATTATCGTCCACTGCTTTCAGTTTTTTTATCAGAGTTTTACCTGATTTAAATCAATTTTTACGTGTACATTAAATTTTAATTGATGGTCCCTTTAGTTTTTTTTTAATAAAACTTCTTTTGTCTACTTTAATGATTGAACCAGTTTCGTTTTACTCTTCTCTTTAAAACAGTTTTCACCAACACCTGTGGGCACTCTTTTTCTAAAGTGTAATAAAAGCTCATTTTCACGTTACTACAACCGACGGAAACGAAGTGTTATCTGTTACTCTAACAAGGCTAAAGAGAGAAATACTGTTTAGATCCGGTTCGTGTTCGCAATTTAGTCGTACTGAAGAAATGGTGCATTAGGGGTTTTAAATAAAACATTGCAGTGCTACCCTTTTAAAACACTTTTAAAGTCTAAATTTGATTTTTAATTATTCATTATTTACGAATTTTGAAGGCACCTTAGTTTTCAAATAAAATTTCTAATACTTAATAAAGAAATTAATGTCATTAACGAAGTTTTTCGAAGAAAGTAATTCTTATAGTTTATTTCATTGTGATTACCCAAATCCGTTATTTCCATATGCCAAAAATATTTACAAAAGCGTCATTTTTTATTTTGTACAGGTATTTATTACACTTACAATACGTATATAGTTCGAAGCATCGTGAATCACGAAAAGTTTGCTAATTTAATAGTAAACCGATCGCGAATGTGACCCACCTCAAAAGTAAGTTATCCAAATGCCCCAAGTGCCTGGTGTACGAGTACGGATAGGTGAGAGCGAATTGATAAAGTTCGTCCTCGCGATCGAAAGCGAACGCAAAGCTGAGCACGTAGTGGTCCTGGTGCTGTGCCGATTTGTAGTAGAAGACCTGCTTGAGGGGCAGCCGCTGCCACTTGGATCGGCTGGTGCTCCTCACCAGTGGCGTCATGCCCTCGCGAAAGAGATTCTTGCTCTTGGAGATGTTGACGATGTTGAAGATGACGCGCTGCTCCTGGCGCACGTTGTCCACGGTGAAGTTGAACCAGAGCCGCAGCCGCGGGCTGCAGGTGTCCGGCCTGATGAACAGGTCGTACTCGAACTCGGAGACCAGATCCACCCGGCCCAGGTTCCCCGTCTCGAAGGAGGCGTCGAAGCACAGGTGACCCTTCTTCGCCTTGCCGCTGTGGCCCGGCGGTCGGATCACCAGCTTGTTCACGTTGCCCAATCCTCCCTCCGCATCGCTATCCTCGCTATCTGTCGCAACAAATTAAACTCGATTACTTCGATCCCATTCGAAAACTCGTTTCTTTATTTACGTCAGAATATTTTTTAATCGTAAATTCCCTTTTCGTTGAATAACAGATTTGCGCGTTTTATACTTTCAATAAGTGGAAGAGTGAAATCCAACCGAGCATCGAGTGGCTCAATTTTTTCTGAAAAAGAGTGATTTATCCCTGTCATTTTGAATATTTCACTCTTCTACGTCATGAAAGCAGCCGTAAACAAAAAAAATTACTATCCCCGCTAACGAGCAGACGGATGCGAAACGAAAAGGAAGAGTAGCTGATTAAATAAGGGACGAGAACCGGCGCGTTGGTAAAGACTGGTGTGCTCGAGCGGGTCGCGACCCTCGGGCTGAAACGACATGGGACCCACGCGGCCGAACACGTGGGCTGGAACTGCGGCGGCCAGGGAATCTCTCGCCTTATCCCTCGCGCGATTCGCTCCCCCCGCCCCGGCCGCCGTGAGATGCTCGCCTCCCTCTCTCACGCGCGCCCAAAGGCGGCGATTCGGCCCCCGCTGCAGGCCAGGCAGCTCGCGTGGCTGCACGCGCGATCGTTCGCCAGCGACTGACACGTGTACATCATCGCAGGTGTCCGCGTTCTCGGCTCTCGCGTGCGCTACCCCCTCGAGCGCCGGCCACGCCAAATCGAATGCCTACGCCGGATTTTTCCGCGCAATTAAAGTAACTTGATAACAATTTATTTACGTTCAATTGTTCGAGTAGCTAGTGTTGATCGTTTTTTTAATTATCGTTTCTTTACTTTGAATTCATTTTGGGTTACTACTTAATTCGAGCTATTACTAGCTTTACTAAAGTAGGTAAACATTTTTTTTTTTCGTAGTCTTAAGTTTCTTCCGAAAATAAATTAGTTTGAGTTGGTTTTCACTTATACTCTCTACTTCTGTAATGAATGAGCCTTTTCTGTGGCGTAGAGAGCCACGCAATTAACGAGGAGAGGGTTTGAAATTTTGCACTTTTAAATAATTACGATGCAAAGTCGCTCTTCTTGAACGCGCACCTACGGATCCTGCATTTTTTATTAGGGGTTGTACAATCTCTTTTAGCTTCTAATATTAGAGAACACGTAATCAGTTCGTACGAGTATAACTGTATAAAGCTACGGTTATAGAAATTTTCTTTCTCTTGTTATAGTAAAAATAAAGTATTATGCAGTACTTTCTATTCTTATTTTTCGTTTATTCAAATATCGGGTTCAAAATTTCTTTTGATCAAGAATAGTGTACTAAAATTGCGCTATTTATAGTATATACTGCAATTTTAGTGTACTAAAAATAATGAACTATGTACTAAAAGGTGCGAGGCTGGACTTTAACTTACTTACGTCACGTCAATTAACTGGTTATATCACTTCAACTTTACTTTGAGTTTCTATGGACTATTTATTGGAGTATTACTTAATATAAAAAAAAAGTTTAAATAATTTACCAAATATTTTCCATCATTACCAAAATTTTTCTACTTCAAACGATCACTAGTTTTCCCACCAAATGTATCGACCCGTGTAGACAGCCGCGCGAGCCTTTGATGCAGGAGACGAGCTCCGCGTACGGGCAGCCGCGCTCGTCCCCCGCGTAATAGCGCTCCGTAATTTCACCGCATCATCCCCGTCGATCACGTGCACTCGACGTTGCCTAATAAAAAATCCAGCCCGCGCGGCTCGACGTACATTTGCCCTTCACTCCTTCGCGACTCGCGCGCTTTTACTATTAAATGACGGCGCTTCAGGAAGTCAATGGGAAGCTCCCATTCAAGCACGCTCGGCAAGTACACCAAGTGCACGAGTTGCCCGCGTCGCTTGCGCACACAATGAACGCTTTGATAGGTAACACTGTGTATAAATGACGCTGAAAAATAGAGCTCTCGCTCGCGCCGCCTGTATCGGCCGGTAAACGCGCTGTTTCATAGGATAAAAATTATTATTCCCGATTTTCAAGAACGTTTTATGAATGAACGTACTTCTTTTTTAAAAACAATTGTTTTTTTAATTAGCAATCAGTACGGGCAAGTAAGGAGTATTCCGGAGAAATTGAAAGTAGCAAGTAGTTCGAGTAAATGAAGGAACGCGCGGAATTCAGTAGTAACAGACTCTTTAGTCAGACTCGACTCGAAACCTCATTTCAACGTATCAATCAGCTTCACGGCTATAGACAGAGAAGCGATAGATTCTTGCTAAAGGGAAGGGAAGGTAAGGGAATAAAATTTAAAGCAATCGAACAAAAGGAGAGAACTAGAGCAAACAATAAAACTGCAGAGAGATCGCCGCGAAGGCCCTATCGGCCCCGGGCATCTCGCTAGCTATTACCCGCGAAACGCAATCACAACACAGCATGAAACAAGCACCGCGTCGTGGATATTACTCGGCGTTAGGCAGTGGCCCGCGAGCGAGATCAGCGCGGGTCGATCTCGCGTGCGGAGATCCCGGCCGATAAGGGGGCCTCCTCCCGGGGGCGCCGCGCTTATCGCCTCGCGATTAAAGACGGGGGGCGCCTCGCGTTTGATGGACGTACGGACAAGCGGAAAATTGGCGCGTGCCAGGCCCGCCGACACGTGAGCACGCGCGAATCACGAACGCCGGCTGGGGGTCCTTGTCCTCCCGGCCGCGATGCAGGCCCGGGCGCGGCCGCTTCGGCGGGGATATACGCACCGGAGTCGGCATCCGACATGTCACCGGAGCACGGCGGCCACACTGTCAGCGATGTCGCTGCCTTGGGGACACTTTGGGCCGTCCGCGCGGCGTCCGGCCGAGCGGCTCGCACCGCGCGTTACCTTGGCGCGGGCGAGCCCTGTTGAATCGATACAGCGGCCGCGGCGTAGTCCTGCGTGCACGCGCGCGCGCGCGCCCTCGCCCTCTCGCGGCTGCCCTTTTCCGAGCGCGCGCTCGCGGCCCTTTTCGCTCCCTCGCGCCCGCGCCGAGAGGGCTAATTCGACGAGGAGGGATCGCGCGCCGCCGGAGGAGCCGAAAGGGTTGCGAGCTTGCGATTGTGTTTACAGATGAGGCGAGCCTCTTCATTTTGACCCGAGTTTAGCTGCACTTTGAGAGTTTGGCTGCGGCATTTGAAATTGGACTTTTTAGCACTTTTTTTCCTTTTTAATCGAGTTTTCTTAATTTGCAAGTATTTCATATAGCTTTATAATGTAAGTTTCGCCTTAAAAATTGTTATAAAATTTACTAGTTTCTAACAAAACATCCGTAAAATTTGCAAGAAGCTATAGGTATTGTAACTATAGTTTCCCGTCACTATTTTAATGTTTCTCATATGTGCAGTTTGTTATAAAAAGAAATTCCCTATACTTAAATTTTTAATCCGATATTTTTCTTTGTCACGATTATAGATTTTATTTTTTAATTTTCTAGCGCGCTTTATTTACCATGAATAAACTCGTAAAGTGTTTAAACGAAAAAAAGCTCTCTTCAAGTCTCCATCAAAACTCAATGCCCCTCATCCTTAGAAATCAAACGATATACAAGATAAAATCGATCCCTACGTGCATTTTTTTACCGAACAAGTCAAGTGCCCGCTGGCTAAGAAAGCGGAAAAGGCGTTAAATAATGAAAGGAGCATTAACCGCCGGCCTGAAAAAGGAAGTGAACTTTTACTCCCCAACTGCCGCGCCATCGGCGCAGGATAGCCGGGAGCTTCCGAAGAGTGTGGGGATTGTTAATTTTTCAAACATCAAGATTCCACCTTGCAAAGTAGCTACGCGGAAAGGAGGGGGGAGGGGGGCTCCCAGCAAGAGGTCGACAAACTGCGCGCTGCGCGCTCCTCGAACCAGTCGTTCTTATCGATCGGAAAAAAGGCAGTCGGCTTTATCTGAAATCTCTCTTCGAAGGAAATTATCGAGCGATCGGTGCCGCGCTCGGCTCTTCCTGTCTCCCTCTCGGGCGCCGCTGCGTGTCCGGTTGTCGACTTCCTCCTCTTCTTTTTATTTTTAAATTAACCGCTTAGGAGATCGATGCAGCGAGCGGGTTGGCCGCGGGAATGAGCCGGATGATTAGCGAGCGCAGCTCCGTGACCCATATGCGATAACGGCGACGGGCTCCATCGAGCGGTGAGTTTTGACGCTGCGTGGCCTTCGACGTGTGCAGTTTCGGCCGGTCGTGCACTCCCGACTACTTGAGCGTTGCGCTCTTACACGCGAAACAGCGAGTACTCGCTCCTATCGCGAAAAATTGTGTAATTGCTCGTAAAGATTTTATACTGCGAAAATGCATTGAGGAAAGGTTGAAATATTATTACTTTTAGGGCCGTAATAAAATTATCGCGAAAATCAGCGTTAAAATTAATACCCGCTAAGGTAGTAAAGAAAATTTAGTTATCCTGCTTTTAATAGTAAAGTGCATTAGAATTCTGCCATGAAACAAGGATAACTTCTATAAAAGCAAATTTTTATTTTGTTTATTTAAACGGACCATAGGTGATCATCCGATAGGAATATAATGAACTCATTTAATAAAAAGGTCAACTGCTATATATTTTGCTAAAGATTGCTCAAGATAATTCGTGGCTAAAAATAAAATCGATCAGAATTGCAAATTTTATGCGTAACTCTCGCAACTTTGGACAATGGTACGCACATTACCATTACCCAAAAATAACTGTTTTGTCGAAAAGCTAGCAGCAAACGTACGGTAAGCCGGAAAAAGTAGGTTAAAAAACTGGTCGAAAAAAATTATCGAGTCAAATGAAAAATCAATATCGCCGAAGCGTCGAATGCCGCTGGGGTGGTGCGCCCGGGGGTATTTCGGGTCCACCGCCGATCGCCGGAGGACCGCACGCGGCTCGTCTCGTCCTCAAATGCCAAACCGAAAAAGCGGCCCGTCCACCCTCGCAGCGCCTTACAAATTGGCTAAACATCGCAAAAAAAGGGCCGCCTCGAGCTCGTCGCTGCATCGCGGCGCCTCGTCATTTATTCAGCGCGGCTCGAGCGTAGGTGGCGGCCGCTGGCGCGCGCAAGATTTTTCTGGAAAGAGAAGCGTCGGCGGCGGCGGCGGGAGGTTGGCGGACCTGTCGCGAGGGCGAGAGAGGGCGAGGGAGGGAGCGAGCGGCGGCGAGCAGCAGCAGCCTTCGGCGAAGTGAATGACTGGGCTCGCCGCGCTCGGGGAGGCGGAGCGGCGCGCTTGCGCGACGCAATCGATAACGGCGGCGGCGGCGGGGGTAGGCCGTCCCACCCTCGCTCGGCCGCGGGTGGCGGCTCTGGCGCGCGCGCGCGCCGGCTCGCGCCCCCGGCGGCGGGGGGTGTGTGCGGCGCGGCAGCGCGCGAGAGCCGCCCTGGCCGGGGCTGGCCCGGCCGAGCCGAGCCGGCTGCCCGTCAGTTTAGTTACCGCACCACATAAAGGCATTGCGTTCAGTAGATACCGTTCAACCCGCAACATTACATTATCTTCTGTTTTCTCTCCGTATATCTTGGTCCAGTAACCGTTTCGTTTTGGCCCGTTCGTTTCGACCGCCGCAACATCCTTCAGTTTCCACGTTCTTTCGTTTAGTCGCGAGCCTGAATTCCGTATCTTTTCGCCGTTTCCTCCTTTCCGTTGCCGCGCCACTTGGGTTGCCTTCCGCTCTCTCCTCGCAGCTCGGGACACACGCAGGGGGTAGCCATCCGCCGGAGACGCGCGCACCACGCACCCACGCACACGGCCGGCACGGGACTGTACAGCCCAGGCGCAAGTGCGGACGCCGCTAGTTTGTTAAACTTTATAGATAGAGAGAGGCACGGGGGAGAGAAATCGCCGGGCGCGCGGCGTGTTTCGTTTAAAAGGCCGAGTGCAGGAGAGGAGCAGCGCGCCGCGGAAGAGGCGAAGCCGAGTAAGGGCGTGGCCGAGGCCGACTTGTTCCACCGGCCTTCGTCGCGCGCGCCTTCCTCGCATGCATCCGCAACCGTGAGAGAGATAATGAGACTGTGATAGGCTCGTAACTGGCTGGCTTATTTTATTCCGCATCGGGCCGGATGACACTTCGACGAGACTACTACTTCGATTCGCGCGCTCGCAAGGTAGCCCGCTGTAGCTAGCTAAACTGATTTAAACGAATTTACGAACAAATTTTAAGGTAACGGAGGCTTAAAACTGTATAAAGTAAAGGAAAGGCAACAAAGTAACTTAAAAGAAAGATATAAGACATATTTATTAAAACGGGGGTTCGTTCTAACTGCTACGTTCCTACGCTCTGTCGACCGAAAAATCAGCGCCGTTCAGCGACCACTGAGTTTTCATCTTTACGAAGCGGTATGTTATTTTTCTGTTTTTGTTATTTCTTTCCATTTGTTATTACATTACATTTTGCGAGATCAGCATTTCTTCGATACTGCATCTCGCACTTATTATTATTATTATTATCATCATTATTATCTTTGTTATTGTTATGATTATTATTATGATTATTATTATTATGATTATCCTTATTACATTATGATTGATTATCCTTATTATCCGATACGTTGATTTCGTTTTCTTTGCCAATTATTTGGGAAGTTTTTTTATGATTACCACGACGAAAAGCTCGGGTTCGGCCTCGCAATTTTCTCTCCGGGTGCGTGGGGGGTCGCGGGCGAGCGGGGGAAATCGGAATAATCTCGATTCGGGGGTGGCAGCATCCGGTTCCCGCGATCCCCGTGCGTTTCGCGGTGCGCGGGCGCGGGATCGTCCTCCCCACTGTGCCGCCGCCGGGGCGGTCGGCGCGCTTCCGAGCCCCCGGCGGCGGCGGCGGAGGCCAGGGCGGTCCCCGCGCCTTTTGGCCCCGAAAGGAGAGGTGGCCGAGCCCGACAGAGACGGGACGAGTCGACGCTGGCTCCGCCGTCGCGCGCGGCATCGATTTATCGCGCCCATAAAAAATCAATGCGAACGGCCCGCCCGAACTCTCGCACCCCCCGTGCGCGCGCGCGTGCAGTGTTTACGCGGAAGATGCGCACCGGCGAGCCGTGAAAAATTCACCGCGCCGTGTACGCGCGCACCACGCCGAGTGTACTTATACGGTCCTGCGATCGTGCTTCCGTGATTGCGTCCTCGGATTTTTCATTCTTTTTCTTTCTTTTTTTGCGGAGAGTCGGGTATGCAAAATTTCTTGTCTCCTTTTTTCGTAAAAAGTAAATGGGCAAAGAAAGACCGTGACGGTGTTTGTCAAATCGTCGGTTTATCTTGAACGGTGGAAAACTTTATTTTCGTTTGAAATGAAACATTGATTTTCTCTTAGAAACGCGGATGTTGCGCGAGTTTCTGAAATTCTGTCTCTGACGAATCGCGCGGCATTTTCAGGTGAAATCAGCAAAATTCCTTTTACCTACTTCATTGACACAATGTTTAATCGTTACCCTAAAACTCAAAAAATCCCAATAATGTACGATTACACATGAGAGGCCACCGAAAGAAGTAAATTTGTATAAAAAATTGAAATAAAACAACTGAACAAAAAGCCAACACCAATTGAAGTCTTGTTTAATTCACTGAAACAAAAGTAATTAACATAAGCAACATGAATGAAATCCCAGCAGTGCTCCGCAGATGAAAATCTCCGGAACTCACTTCCATTTAGTGAATTGCAATTGGACCAGGTCCTCCGGGGTCGTCGCATCAAAGTGCAGCCGTCCATAAAAGCAGCGGCAAACTAAAAAAAAAAGTGTCTAAAAAGGACGCCCGACGCCTGGAGATTCGGCTGAGATGCGCGGGCATGCATGCGCCGTGGCCGCGCTCGGCCCTGGGGGTATGTGCGAAATGGCGAAGACTCGCGACGCCGAGGACTGGCGAGGAGGCGGGCGGCAGCCTCGCGGGAAGTTGAAAAGCTCGCACGCGGCCCGAGCGTAGTAATAGTAGCGGCGGCTGCGGCCAGGGGGAAGCGAGCAGGGCCACGAGGGGAGGTGTAACGCTGTGCTGGCTGCTCGGGTATTGATCGGCTCTCCGGGTCCATGTGTCGCTTGGGGTTGGAGCGCGCGTGCCCGAGCCGAGCTCGGCCGCTGATGAAGGGGGCGCAGGAGAGCGAAACGCGCGGAGAGAGAGAGAGAGGAACGGCGCACGCAACCGAGAGAAAGAGAGTGGGGTAGGGTAGGGTCACGCCGGGGTTCATATACCCCCAGGATGGTGCTGCAGCGCCGGCGTTCCGATCTCCAGCCTCTCGACGACCAATCAATGGAGCCACGCCAACGTCCCTCTCGCGCTCTCTTTCTCTCTCGCCCTAGGCCGGCTCCTTTCTCCGGGGCTTTGTGCGCTCCGTGAATATATTGGCTCTCTTCGCGCTCCCGGCCTCGGTCCAAGGTCTGCAATTTCGACTCGCCTCTCTCTCCGCGTCTTTCTCCGACGCGGCGTTATTAAGGCGATGCTTTTAGAGCAACGCGCGGCTTGTTATTGCAGCAAAAATCGCCGAGTTCTCCATTCGGCCGCGGACGATTTGGCCGGCGCCGATTGTCCCGCTAATTGAATAGCTAATCGCGATGAATTTAGCGCCGAACTTATAAGACGGGGGATGCATCGATCCCGCCGCCGCTCGTTCATTAGTAATGATCGGCTCGATGCAGCCGGCAATAATCCATCGATCGATGTTTTCTTGCACGTCGAGTCGGGGCAGCTGCTCGCGCGTCGGGCTACCTTTTTTTCCCGTGTGTATATGTGGATACGAGTGCGACTGCCTTCACACACTCGCGCGACGCCGCGCTCCGTCCGACTCCCATAAAAGTCACATATCGATTTCTGTGAAAATTGATGTTTCACTCTGGCTTTTTGCTTCTTACTTTTTCTTTTTCAGCCAGGTAGTAAAAACTGACGGAGCGGGCGGGACATTCAGAGCTTCCCGCGAAATATCGTTAATAGATAAAAGGAATAAGCGATGCGTGTAGTATACTTTGCTTTCGCTATATAGCTAGAGACTTGCCTACACACGTGTTCTGCTTAAGCAAAAGAACGACTTACGTAGTCTTGCGATTACTTGCTGCTCTTTTCCCCGTAAATTGTATTGCGAGAAAAACTTATCAATACTTATCGTATATAGTTTAATCCAATATTCATTCGTTATTTCTATGAGGAACTTAACAATTACTTCGTCATAAATTAATTTTCCCCTTATCCATGCTCGTGATATAGCAATCAGGCATCTATAACTTTTATTAGACGATTGAACTATAAGTGAATAGATAATTTATTTAATAATTACTACTACCGTTCAATTAAATCGTTTATTTACCTAGTTGATGTGCGGTTAAAAATTATAACTATAGATAAAATCGAATGTATTACATTCGGACAATTTCTAATATATCTACTTGGAGCTCCTTAAAAACAATTGGATGCTCAATTGGACGAGTTGCAATCATTATTTCTTCAGAAAAATTTAGCGACTTGTCGAAAAGTATATCTCTCATTCCGCCGCCAGTTCTTTATACATTCCAACTAAAATGTAACTATATACCATCACATAGTCTGCTCAAAGCCTTTATAGTCATCGGCAAATAATAATCGATCAGAATATAGCCTTCGAGCCCCGCGCTGCATCCCTCTTATTTGAGCCGGGGCGCACGCGACCATTATCTCGCGAAACGAGACTCTCGAACTACTCTTTGCACAATTAACGAAGCCGTCATCGATCCGCACACCCTCGTCCCGCGGCCGCTTATTGTTTAAATAAACTCGCGCTCCCGCGGGAGTGCACCCCCGTTCCCTTCGGCGTCGTCGGCTCGGCTTTTTATTTCGAGCCATCGAGTCGTACGTTGCGTTAAAGGTACTTCCAGCTCGCGCGGTCAGTATTAAAAAGCCTGTGCGTTCATTTGGGCGCGCAGCCTCCCTCCGTATAGACGCAACCGGAGGTCGGGATAGATAGGCCCGAGGCAGGGGAGATCGGGCCGGGGCAGAATGGTTTACGGCGCTTATTATACATCCTCCCCTTTGGCGACATCGGACGGCGAAAGCAACGGGAAGGGCGATGGATGCGCGCGGCGGGGAGATTGATTGTACAGGGTGAAGGTCCGTGGATTCAAAGGCCGGCGCTGCTTAGCAGGCGAGCCCGGCGCGCCTGCCTCAATTCCATTATGAAGCGATACGCGCGCGCTATTTTTCGACTTGGAATTATTGTTGCCACGGCAACTACACGGACAGCTGATGCGATTATTATATGTATATTAATGCTTTAATTTTTTTCATTGTCTTTCTCGACACCCCTATATATTTTTCGATTTATTTTAAATGCTGTACTTTAATTCGACTGCTGTATTTTTAGAATTTCGTCGAGCTTATACAAATTCTCGCGGATCTTATTTTACTTCTTTTTTTTTTTTTTAAATTTTAATCGAAATTCGAAAATCTCTAAAGTTGCATCGTACACTTACCTACCGTAAATCACACTAATAGAGCGAGATATAAACTCAAACGTTCAAATCCGAGCACATTAAGTAAAATGAAAAAAAAAAGAGAGAGAGAGGCTTTTAGATACTACAATGTATAGTCGGGGCCAAGTCATTTTCAGTGCAGGCATCATTGCGGGAGAAGCGCCAAATCCAAAACGATCACGGAAAGTTGTTTGACAACGGATTTATCGCGTCCCACTAATCCTTTCGGTCGAAAGAGGGGGGAAAGACAGAAGGACCGAAGAAGAGTTACTGGGGAAAAAGGATGTAAAAGAGAAGCGAGGATTATATTCTCGTTTAATGGGCGTTAAAGCAGTCGTCGTCACCTAAGAGGATAAGCGACTCGAGATTGTCTTACCCGAATTAATTGCCCGTCTCTCCGCGAAATTTTCATTCTACGCGGATTATTTTTTTAACGAAATGTTCGGCAAAGCGGCCGGTGGTCGAGCGCACGGTGTACGGCTGCGAAGCGACGGGAAAAAAGGTAGTCCCGCGGGAATAGGAATTTTAAAATACGAGTTCGCGCTTCTGAAAATATTTATAGTGTTTACACTTGAGCGTACTTTAGATATTTATAATTCCATCGCGAAGTCGACGATGGGTTTTCGCGGCAGCCTCATGCGTTTTCGTCATGCACTTCAAAAGTTTCGTGTGTTTTGGTGAATTTTACTTGAAAAATACGGACTGGAGGAAGTCACGCTTGTTGTAGCCTGTAATTTAAAGTTTTTAATTATGAAATATATTTTATAACTTATGAAAAAATGTTTGAGTGATTGGAGGTTTAAACCATCCTCATTGTTTGTTGCAGCTTCTTAAAAACAATAATAATTTAATTTTTGTAAATTTAATAATTAGCTACTGTCGGTTATAAATTTTGATTTTATTAATTGTTAAATAACATTTTGAAATGAATCTAGTCTACAGTTTTTATTTAACTCAAAATACAATTATTTGAATATCTTTTGAAGTTCCACAACTATTATTTATTATTTCATATAACAACGCCTAATGCAGAATTATTTTTAACAAAAATTTTAATTAAAGCTAATACGAATTTTCTTAAATCGACATAAATCGCCTCAAGAAAGAAGGAATTATTAACGAAGCAGCATAAAGGCGCATCGGCGGCCGCGCGAGTTGGCGGGTGTATAAATTGGCACGCGCGCGAGCGGAGCGCACCTCGCGCAGTTTTCGTCATCGCCAGGCTAGCGCGGCTCGCTCTTTCGGCAAGTTCGAGTAAGGTCAGGTACGTCGACGCCAATTTCGGGAGCCCGCGCGATCGGCTTTATCGAAGATTTATCGGGGCGCGATAACGAAATTAATTTCGCCGTTGAAAGGCGGGGACCGTCGCGTCCCGGCTAAAGGCTTCGTTTCGCGATTCTCTGCGGGGCATTGATTATCTTTGCCCGGGCTTCGCGTGAGAGCGCCCGTTTGCAAACTCTACAAAGGAGCCGATTCGTTTGCTCGCGACCTTGATGAGAGTACGTGAAATTTTATTCTTTTTTGTCGGATAATTATTTTCCTTTTTTTTTGTAAATGTTTTACCTTGTGTTTTAGCTTTGATGGTGATTAAATATTGACAGGAAGTCGATGAATACTTTAATATTGCATTACTTTGCGGGTAGTTTTTCGATATTTCCTCGACAACGAGGAATAGTTGCAGATTGATGTTTTCTTAAGTGATATTTTCAATTGCTCTACTGTGGATAATTTACAGAATGATCAAAGATCTCTTGTTATGCACAACCTAAAACTGATGCATTTAATTAATTTTCTTTAGTAATACTTAAAATAAATAACCCCTGATATACTGTTTCAAATTCGAGCTAGTAAAATAGTATTACGCGAATCCGCAGGAAGCTTAAAGTATGAAAAACGATTGGAAAAGCAAATCGCCCGGAAATTTATCGTCGTCGATATTTTTCCCAGGTAAAAAAGGCTCGGCGTGACACACACATACACACACATACAGTGTGAAAGGAGCGCGATACAAGCGCAGCTCGTTCAAGCAGCGCGAACGAAAATTTGATACTCCTGGCCACCGAGCAACTGTCTCGCTCGCCCATAAAGGAAGGAGAGAGACGGCGAACGAAAAAGGAATTGAGGGGAGTTAGAGAGGCGGAAGGGTGCTTTTCGATGTCGCAGCTCCGTACGTGTCGATGCGAACCGCGCGGCGCGCGGAGCGACAAAAGCCGGAGCCATCTAGATAAGGCAAGATTTTAATTTCAAATGAGAATATAACAGGCGGCCGTAAAACTTTAACGCCTGAATTTTCCGTCTGTACTCGAGCGAGATCGGAGACGCCCGCTCGCTCTCCTTCTCTTTTTTTATTTGAGCGAGGCGAGCATTTTTTCTCGAATAAATGTAAATAATGCTACTTGAATTTTGCATGATTGCGCCGTGCGAAATGAATTATTTACTTCGCGTGCCGCTAAACGCACCAGCCCGGGCATCGAGATGGCAGATAGCTTACTTTATGCAGAGTGAAAAATCTCGTTGCAGGAAAAAATGAGTCTACGAAAGTACCTCCTCACTTTTTTAATGAAAAATTCCATTTAGTTGTGCGCCGCGCGTATAAAAGAACTTTTAATTTTAAAAGTTAATTTTGAAGATTGAAGAGTTTATTAAATTTATTTTTTCTTATCGCGAAATTATTTTATCTCCTACTAATCTAAAAACAGTCGTTGCAGCAATCAATAATGAACTTACATAATATTCCTCCCTTTTTTTTATTAACGTCGGACAAATAAAAATGTCCACCGCGCGTATTGATCGAAGCCGATCAATACATTTACTTCCGGAAACCTTCGGATCGCTTATCGACCAGGTAACTCAATATTTGATCCCCTGCAACGAGACTTGCCCCTCGTCAAACTTAATTTTACAAACTGAATTTTCAAGAGCCGCAGCGAATTTTCCTACGCGCTCCGAAAAAAAACTCACCCCCTCCGCGTCGCTTAACGAATTTTCCCTCCGTACGTCTACCGAAAAAAAACCTGCATAAAAAAACGGTGTACCGTACGTCGAGCGGGAGAAAAAGAGCAAGGCAGCGGTCGGAGCGTTTGGTTTTTGAGCTCGAAAAAAAGGGGAGGGGGGCACCGAGGGGGAGAGCCGGCGTCGCTCGGCGTCGCCCGCGACGCCGACGCCAAGCCCGAGAGCCGACGAGTTCGCACGAGGTTTTACGACGATACGCGGCGGCGGCGGCGGTGGCGACGGCGGCGCGCCGGCGGTTCCAGTTTCGCCGCCTCAGTCTGAGCTGGGCCGTCGCGCGCGCGCACGTGTGTGCACTCTTGTCACTTCGTTTCTTTTCTTTCCCTTTAGTGTTTAGTCCTCGCCGTTTCTTTCGACTCGCTCACGAAACACACCACACACGTCAAGTTATTTTAACAGTAATATTTAAAAAAAAGAAAAAATTAAACGAAGATAACGAACACACACGTAGACATACACGCGTTATAAAACACACTCCATTCAGTTACCCACGTACATCGCGTCGTTCAACCCCCGCCCGCGAGCGAGCAAGTTCACAGCAACATTCGAGGAGCGATTCGTGCATAAAAATTACCGTTTCTTCCTTCGTTCAAGGCAACGTCAAGAAGTTTTTTAAACGTCGTTTTTTTATTCGGAAAGAAAAGGCCGTCGGACGTCGGAGAGGAAACGCATACGAGGAAGCCCGCTTCTCTTTTTAAAACCGCAAAGGAGCTTTTACGAGGAGGTACATTGAAAAAAGGAAAAAGTGACACACGCAGTGGAGTGGCGAGAGATATCCGGGGAGGATATCGCGCACGGCGAAAAGGCAGGAGGAGCTGTAACAGCCGCTATCGATTCGACTGACGGCGGCGGCGGCGACGGCGGTGCTGCTGCAGGATCGGCGCGCGATTACGCGCACGCAGCCCTTTTCTCGCGCACAGTCGCGCGAAAATTATTTCGCAGCGGCCGCACGGCGAGCAGCGCGCGCTACAAGATATATTTATATTAGCGGAGAGGGGGCGGCCGAAGAGGAGCGAGTGACCAGCGGGGGACCACGCACACTCTCTCGCTCGCACACACACACATTCACACATCGACGCCGCTCGGCCAGAGAGTGAGGCAGAGAAGGAGAGAAAGAGAGACAGAGACGCCCGGCTCGGATTCTTCATAAACAAATTGGCTGTGCTTTTTTCATACGTTCACGGTAAGGAGCCGCGCTCCGTTGCGTAAGACGTACTCTCGGGCCGCGGGGGTCGCGCGACGGGGGTGGGCGGCGTACCCTCCGCTGTACCGCTGCAGAGGGGCGGGAGGGAGGGATGGTTCGGCACACGCCGAAGGCGTACACGTGCTGGCTTTTTTCACTGGCGTCGGCGAGAGCACCGGCGAAAAAAGGCAGGAAGCATCGCCGCTTCGATTTCCCTGCGCATGTGCGCTCCCCTGCGAGCGAGTCGAGGGGGACGCGCGCGCGCAGCCCCCGGGGGGAAAGAGGAGGCGAGGGGGGTGGAGAGGCGAAGCTCGCCGCCGCGAGTATTGATCGCTCTCTCGTCGGGCAGCGGCTCCGCTTTACTCGCAGGTTCTCCCTCTCTCCCCACGAGGCACGCGCTTGCGATTTTCACGATCCGTCGCCATGGCCACCTGGCTATACCAAGCCGAAGATCCTATCTCTCCGCCGGCTTTCCTACTCCCTCCCGAGGCCTCGAATAATCGGCCGGAGCGCCGCTAATCGTTATACGCGCCGGGCCGATGCCGATGCTGCCGCGATTATCGCCAACCTCCCGCCCCCCGTACTCCCTTCCGCGCCTTTTAACGAGTCTCATTTTTCTACTCTCTTTCGTAAGCTTCTTCAATTTGTCTTCCCCGCTTTAAATTGCCCGGCGCTTTTTCAACGTTACTCGGCCCCGGACGCGAAGCAGGAAACTAGGTGGAAAGCGAAAATTTTCGCCAGCTCGGAGCGCTTCGTCATTAGTCATTCTAAAGCGGAGCAGCGCAATGGAGAATTAGCCGCGTAAGCTCCGTCCGCGCGCCCGTCGGGCTTCTTTCCTCGCGGTGCCTCTATTTTGGTGCCTCCTCGGCGCACACGTGGTCGGCCGCACTCCGGTGGACGCGGGTGCAGTACCGGCGCACGGCCGAGGGGCCGCGGCTCGCTCCCCCGCGGCGCACAGGTACGCGACGCGGCGCCCGGGCGCGAGCGCGCGTCGCCAAATCGATGCAGCGTCCCGCGTCCTCCTGCGCCTTTGTCCGGTGTTGACTCGGCGAGGCGCGCCTCGCACGTCGTTTTTACCATTGTTTACCGCGGCTTCTCGGAGCCCGACGCGCGTTCCCCGAAAAATTTGCGTTTACGAAAAACTGGATTCTCACGTATTACACAGCGTCATTCCGACGGGGGCCCGTTTTTTCGGAGCGCTCCAAAACTTTCGAGCTCGAACGGGAGAAAGGAGAATGTCGTCGCGTGTCTGCGACTGAATTTTGCTCGGAGCGCGAGGAAAGGGACGGATTGTACGGATCTTTCGGTGGGGGTGTAGCGGGGGACTATCGAATCGCGCGTAACCCACGTACGAAATAATTCCGTCAGAAATTTCCGTGAGCGACGCGAGCGATATACGCGCGGCGCGGCTCTGACGTTCGCATCGTTATTGATTGTTGCCCGGCTCGTTCGTGCGCCCGCCCGTGTGTTTTATACCAATCCCGGGTATTTTCGTGAACGCTCTTATTATTTTGGAGTTCGCGGCGCTCGCGATCGATACCGCACCGGCGCTCGTCTAAAAATACAGCGTAATTTCTAATAACGATAATGGATTTAGTCGACGCGCTGAGCAATCCGAGCCATTTTTTTCCCCGATCCCGTCGCTTCCTCCCTTCCACCTATTGATTTCCCAATTATCTTTGACTAATGAGTTTCATCATCTTCTATACATAGAAGGCACTTCTTTTTTTTACTAATTCATATCAACGCATTTAAAGCCAAGCTTTTCTAAATGAGCTTTTTTCGTAATATCAAAATCAAATTAGCAGTGTTCCAAAACTTTCATTGAACATTTTCGTATCGATTCTGCAACATCCGTATAAGTTCCTGGATGAAAAATGTAAAAATTTGCAACAAATTAATGCCTCGAATTGAACAAAAGGGAGCGCTAGCCCGGTAACCCGGATTTTCGTGCGCCAAAGGGACGCGGGGGGTGCGCACTTGAAAAAATAAAACGGGAGTCGCGACGCGGCAGCGATTGCGAATCTCGCTTTGACGAGTTCGGCCGATCCTGCGTATGAAAGGGCCGACGGGGCTTGCGCGTGGCTTTCAATTAAAGCCCCGGGCGCGTGCGTTGAACCGTGCCAGACCGAGAAGGAGGAGGCGCGCACCCCCCGCCGGCGGAGTTTCGTGTGTACGCTACGCGCCGAGGGAAGGGTGGCGAAATGGACCGAAAAAGGGAGCGGGGCCTCGGCCGGCGGTGGGGGTGGGAAGTAGTCGGAGAGGCGCGAGAGAGATGAGGAGAGGCAGATAGACTCGGCCCCTCGCGACGTCGCGAGAGACGAGCCGCCCCGGCGCCCCCGCCTGCCCCAAAGCCCCCCATTTTACAGCTCTTTTTTTCGGCCTCAGCCCCGGCCCCGCTCGAGCGTCCGTGGCAGTCGGCCGGCGTATCGGTTTTCGCGTTGACCGCGTGCACTACGCCTGACACGAGGCCGATGACTCCACTCCTGGCGACCATCCTACGTTTTGTTGATATCTGTTACTCCTGGGCCGCTTTACAACCCGAGTTTCAAATGTTGTGTGGATTATTTGTGAGTTTTTTTTTTCTTATTTATTAATTTTTATTTTATATTTATTTTCGTTTATTATTTATTTTTGATAAATTCCATTTTGTAGTTACCTTATTTTTCAAATGAGAGAAAAGCCGATTATGGTGCACTAAATTCTTCATGAACAGTGAACATTTGGCATTCCATTATAATTCACGACAATAAGAAATTGCGCGTGCGTAATAAATAAAAGAAAATTAGCATAATCAATTGTACGAGTACGACACGCGGTAGTAACTTCAATGACCTCGTGCACCCCAAACGCATCGCGCTCGTCTCGCGCAATAAAAACAATGATTAAAGAAGAAAAAAAATTAAAAAGAATACCGCTCCGAGTAGACGCGTTGCAAAATGTCCGGCGGCGGACGTCTGGCCCCCCGGCGGAACAATGCGAGGCGCACGCGCTCGCTTATAGCAGGTCGGCATTGTAAATTGGTGCGTGCGGCGGAAAAAGGTGGAAAGGCCCCGACAGCAGGGACGTGTCGGGGCCTACATGCCCGCATGCGCATAGGTGTAGCGCTACGGGCGGAGCGTGTAATGTAACGGGCGGCTCGCGCCGGCTGTCGCTCGCTCGCGCTCCCGCAGCAGCTGCGTACACCGAGCCTCCCCCTTCGTCTGGCGCTTCCCCCTTTTTTCCGGCTCCCTCGCCCCATGTGGAAAGGAGCGAATAATCCCCCATCGAATCGGCCCGTCTGTCTCGCTTAGGAACGCGCGCGCACCCCACGGTCCCAGGCCGCGGCCAGACCTACTCGACTCGATCCAATTCGTTATACACGCGGGGAAAATTTACGCGCCGCTCGGACACTGCAGACGCGCGTGTGTATACGCTCGCTCGGTTTTCTTCGCCCCCGGATTAATCGCACGAATTTTTAATTGAAAGGCCCGTTAGGGGCTGCTGCTGCTGCTGCTGCCTCACCGGACGCGGTAGCCGACTATTTTTTTCCACGGATATAATGTGCATTTGCTTTTTCGTTACCTTTAATTATTGCGAGAATTTACAAATAAATTCCAGTCATTTATTTTAAATGGAGAAACTTTTATTTCAGTGAAAAAGTAAATGAAAATTAAATTTTTAAATCAAAGAAGTAAATAATTCATTAATTCGTGTTTAGATAGTAAATTGCAAAACAATTTTTTGCCGTTTAAAATACAAAAACAATTAAACAATATTTAATTCCTTTTAAGAATTGAATATTATAGGTATAATATTTGTATTCGTGACGTGTCAAAATTTCTGCACAAATGTGAAGGCATGAAAAGGTACGAAAAACCCCGTAAACATCTCATCATCCCCAAAGTCCTCATCAAAGCATAAAATTGAAAAGGGACGCGAGACTTTGGAAAACAGCCGTTAGGTAGCTGAAGCGTAAGCTAATTGCCGACCACCGCAAGGGGGGGGGGGTGTGCACCAGCAGCAGGCAAGTCACTCAAAGAAGCGCACGCTGCGCGTCAAAGGTGAAGGGTAAGCCGGCGCGCGCGCAAAGTAAGAGGAGAAAGGAGCTCTGCGGGGCCGGTCTCTTTAAATGTCGAAGGAGAGGCTTCTTTAAATTCCCTCCCGGCCTACAGCCGGCGGTTTCCGCCTGGCGTTCGACCCCCCCGATGATTTACCGTGGGTGCTGCACGCCGCACACCTTTGTTGGGGATCACGTTTCGTCCCCCTCGCCTCCAGGTGTGCGCCGCTGGTCGCGCGCCGGCCTCGATCAGCTGATCGCCGAGCCGCTCGTGCCTTACGTCACTCTTCCTTCTCTCCTTCTCTCTCTTTCACTCCAACCCGGGCGCCGCCACCACCGCCTCTCCCTCCGCGGCGCGCGAGCTCCCCGATAAAATTTATGAACCACCGACGGGGCCGAACAGGCGCCCGAGATCTTAATCACGCGGGACACCGCGCGGGAGGCCACGAACTTTTCGTGTCTCGTTTCCGGCCTCTCGACTCGGTTCGTTGTACCCGCCGCCGGATCCCGCGTGCGCCTGCGGTCCGGTGCACCGTGACACCGGTTCCGCCCCTGCCGAGGCCCGCATGCAAATACACTTGGCACGCGCCTCTCTCTAGCTCCGACGCGGGCCTTTATCGCTGCCATCGACCCGCGCGAGATTAATTCGTTATTCGGCTGGTCAGAGCGACACTCGAGCCTCTTATCAATTAATCCCGGGAAAATGAGAGTCGCTTGCATTCCGGGAATTGATAGGGCGACCGTTTTCACACTCGACTGTTGTTTCTTTCGTGCACTTTTTAGAAGTGAATTCAATTTAACGGACATTTCCGCCCTTTTCTCGATATTTAAATAAGCGAATGATGTGCAAATTTTGCACGTTTATTGAAAGTCATGAGGTGATCGTTGAAGCGATCGGGGCAACGTAAGCGACAAAAAGTGAACTATTTGCAAGAGTAAAGAACTTTTTTGTACTAGCGAATTTTATTTATTTATTTGTGTGGAGAACGTTGAAATGCCGTTTATATTTTAAATGACAAGTAATTACGAAATTCGGAGTATATTTTAAGGAGTTTTGGAATAAAAACTGATACTTTAGTCTCAGTAGCTAAAGTCTATATTTGAATGAGGACGTTTTCTGTGTTGTGTCAAAGAATGTAAACAAACTCTGAAATATTACGATTCGAGTAGCATACATTTGTACCTACTTAATTGAAATATCGGCAATTTATTTTATTTAATTGTCGACAAATCGTCATAATTATTCCCACTGTTTTTACAACACACTCATAGTTTATGTCTACACAGTGAGAAAAAGCTAACGTGAAAACAATTTTTTTCTGTTTCAGATTTCGTACTTAGTTAGGCGACGATTTGAAGGAGAAGTAAATAATTAAAAAGTAAAAGTAGTATTAATATAGATAAAAAAGCGTCGGTTGAGCGTGCAATGATGGCGAACGGTATGGATACAGTGGTCCAGCAAAATGGCGGCTCAAACCTGGGCCAGAGCTCGCAGGAGGAGTCGAAGACGAATCTGATCGTGAACTACCTGCCACAGACGATGACGCAGGAGGAGATCAGATCGCTTTTCTCCAGCATCGGCGAGGTCGAGAGCTGCAAGCTCATACGCGACAAGCTCACTGGTAAGCTCCCGCCGCGACTCGCTCTCTCTCTCTCTCTCTTATTCTCATTCTCTCGCTCTATCTCTCAATCTCTATCTATCTCTCTCTCTCCTCGCCCTATTTTTAACTCGCCCGCGCCCCCGAGTGTATATACCTTCAGCACTGTACTATTGCTGCTTCCGCGATCGCGTCTGCACGCACAGAATCTTTCCGCCGAGCGGGCGGACATATCTGCTCGCTTTCGTAATCGCTGTATACCCTTCACTTCAATGGAAGCCCGGACGTTTTCGCATACCTCGCCCCGTCCTCCCGCCCTCCCGCTTCGCTGCCGTAATTGTATTACGTTACACCGCTCCCGCGGCTATTTTGGCGCAGCTAAGCAATCGCGCAAACAAAATCGCGCGAAATTAATCGTGGATAGCAATCGATTCGTTACGGCCTCTCAAAACAAAAAAGAAACTCATTCGTCTCGGCGAAAGAGTAAAGCTCCGATTTATGTAGCTCGCCGCGGAAAGCTCGGCCGATCGTGTATATATCGCACCGCTCGGCCGCCGGAACGAGCGGCGAAGCCAACGTAAACAAAAAGGACGGCGAGATATTCCCCGCGAGCGAATAAAAGAAGCGGCCGGAATAAAATGAAAAAAAAAAAAGAAAAAGAGAGAGGAGATATAATACACGCGGTCAGATCGATCGACATCCGGGAGGCCGGCGAAGTGCAGTTGCGTGCGCGGGGCCTGGCGACGCGCCGGCATCCCGCACTGCGTAACCGCGCGAGTGCTTATACGTACACCTCCCTCTCTCTTTCTCTCTCGCACGCGTGCAATATCTCGCCGGCGGGCTCTGGCGTCAGCACGTGCTGCCGCGGCTCTCCCGCTATTTTCGGGCGGACGCGAACGGGAGCAGAGCGGGGGCGTGCGCGGCACACGCCCGGAATCCACAACCGCCTCGCGAATGCTCCCTGCGAAAAAAGAAACCGACGGCAGCTTTTAACGTTGCGCGCGCTTTTCCTTTTTCCGATAAAGAACGACGCGCGGTGCCTGGCTCTCGTCGATTGTTACACGTAGGCCCTTACAAGCTGTCTGCACTCGATTCAAGATTTTTTTGCCTCCCGCTTCAAGTTTTTGTTTCCTTTGGAAGTAGAGCTTTTGCGTTGTAATCATTTTGGAGTTTTGTTTCTGCGCTGCCCCCTTCCCCCTGTTTTTTTTTTTCGTTCGATCGGTCGGGCGATTTCTGGATAGCGGTTGTTATTTATGTTTGAAATTCCGTGCTTTGGGCTACGAATGCGCGCGTTTGTATCCGGGCTTCTTTTTCGTAACGTATTATTTTCCGACTCGTGGAAATGAAGCTTTTACCAAACTATTATTTATAATTATATAATATACTTTTATAATTTAATTCATTTTTTACGCAGTAAAAGTTTTCGCACGTAATGTATAAAAAAAATGTGGGTTGTTTCGTCAATCTTTTAACGCGTGTTGCGTACGACAAGTGTTCTATGCATTGGATACAAAAAGCTTGCAAAAACTTTTACAGCGTAACGTGTAGATTTTATTTATTATTTTAGTACAAAAATAAGAATTTTTCGACACATCAATTTTGTTTGCATTTACACAAGTTATAATGTATGTAAAGTAAAACGTAGTTCACAGAGAAAAATAATTATTTTTGTCCTACATAAGATAAAATTTTGCAAATTTTAAATTTTAAGAAAAATTTTAATTTTTCCAAATTTTTGACAAGTTTATTTTTTTGTTTTGTTTTGAACAGGTCTGAACAGTACGTATAAAGACATTTGTTTGCAGATGGTTCGTTAGAATATTTTGTTTATTACGCTACCTCCACCGAGCTTTCGTTAAGTATGATTCAAAATAATACCGAGCCAGTATACACTAAAGACAAAGTAGGAAGTCTTTTTTAATTATACCTTTATTATTTAAATACTTATGATTTTTCCTTATCTAATTACGCATATTACCTTTTGTTTCGTTATACCATTTGTACTTTTGATTTCCGTATGCTTTTCAGTTGCACAATAACGTAAGGGCCTGCGAACTTCCAAGGTCGCGAGAGTAAAAAAAATTTTCATTTTCAATTATAAAAGACAAAAAAAAGAGGCAGAAAGAGAAAAAGAGCGCGAACGTCGCATCGTTAGCCGGGCCCAAGTAGTTCGTTGACACGGGGCTCGCATTCTGCCGAGCCCGTTCGCTCGTCACCTGTTGGCCGGCCGACGACGGACGAGAACGTTTGGGCTTTCTCTCTTGCGCCCGCGCGCGCGCCACTGTCAACCTGCTCGCGGTTCGGACCCGCTGCCCTTTTTTTCCTCTCGGTCGCAGTTTTGCACTCTTTGCTTCGCTACAGTAGTTTACGCCGCGGTTGCAAGCACGCCGGCCGTGCGAATAATTTGTTTGAATAAAGTAATTGGATTCGCGATGTTTCCTTGCAGGTCAAAGCTTGGGCTATGGCTTCGTCAACTATCATCGGCCCGAAGACGCCGAGAAGGCCATCAACACCCTTAATGGTCTTCGCTTGCAGAATAAAACGATCAAGGTTCGTGACCGAGTTCTCACTCGAGCTTGACCGACCTACGCTCCGACTAGAAAATTTTAAAATCACTTTTCATTTACTATTTACTGTTACACCTCGCACTTACTCTTTTACTTTTCTGGTCAAGTAATTATCAAATTAATTATCGTCAATTTTTATTTGAAAAAATGAAGCGTTTTTACTTTAAGCTTGGTGCGATTTGTTTTTTTAAATTAAGGCGCGAAAATTCAAACAGAGTCTTCAACTCTAAATTGCTTAGACTTAAATTGCTGATAGTATAGAGTAAAGTAGTAAACACGCAGTAACGGATTTTTTAATCGGCTCATTTCAACAGGTATCGTATGCAAGACCGAGTAGCGAAGCGATAAAGGGCGCAAACCTCTACGTCAGCGGTTTGCCGAAGAATATGACGCAGCAGGATCTGGAGAATCTCTTCAGCCCGTACGGCAGGATCATTACCTCTCGCATACTCTGCGACAACATTACCGGTAAGTTGACGGCTCCATTGCACCCCAACGCCGCAATTTAACGAGTACTACTAAAGGACATTTCTATGATTGCTAAAACTTTTTTCTCGCTTTGACTCAATCGACGTATGCGTTCGAGACGATCCTCTTATGAAAAAAATATGCTTACATCTTACCTCCCGTGATTTTATTTAAACTGAAAATGTGTCGCGAGGTGCATCTTTATTTTTGGCTGCTTGCTAACTATGACCTAAAATCTCTAATAGATTTTTCACGAAGTCCGGATAAAAGTGTCCTCTGGGTTGCGCGTTTCGGTTGCTTGTCACTCAGGTTTCGCGCCTCGGTGCCTCGAGCTGAGAAAAAAAATCTTTTAAGACTCCCTAATTAGAAATGTTCTTCTTCCGCTTTCGACGAAGCAAAATGTTTTTTACGTAATTTATACCTTTTTTTCACTCTCTTTTTTATCAGCAAAATCTCGAGTGTGTTGAATGTGTCAAATAAAACCACCACGAGACGCGCGCTTAGTGCTTTTATCTCTATCGTTGCACAATGCGCCTAACTATCTTATTTCATGTTTCTCATTTATTTTCTTTATTTTGCGCATCAACAGTGTGTACCGAAAATATTGCAAAAAGTTCGGACGTTGTAAGCTCCAATCTAGCTTTTTTTCATGAACGTGATAAACGTGCTTTTTTGTATCGAACGAATACGCGTTCGATTGAAGGTAAATTTATCGATAGCTCGGTCGATGCAAATTTTTGGATAAACACATTGCTGCATTGTGCGACGATGACGTTCTGCTGTGCACCATTGGACTCGCCAAACGAAAGTCAACGATAAAACACGTGGCCCGCGCGAGTGTTCACAATGGTGTACAGTACCAGAAAAAGAATAAAGGTTAGATGAGTAGGCCATGGGGTTCGCCAGTGAGGTGGGTCGGTGCGCCTCTTGACTCTTTTCTTATCTTAATGTACATCTCGTGAAAAAGAGATACAGAGGATAAAAGCTAAACTCTTTGATAAAAAGTAAATCAAAAGAAGCCGAGAGCCTTGAAAGCTGTCAGTGCCATGAGAACAAAAAGAAGCAAAAAAGAGTCTCAGGAACATCTTTACTTTGCTTTTGTTTACATCGAATTTTACATACGCATGGCTATATATCGAATGTTTAACTCGAACTTTATTTTCTAATTTTATTGTAATTTTTGGCTGACCGATATGATGATATTTAAAAAAAAAATACGAGTAAACAGTCCTCCCAAAAAACTATTTCATTTTTTGTTAACACACACAGCCTCATGGCCTCCGTCTCTACCGTTGTCTCTATTTCTCTTCCCCCCCATTATTTTCTTACTCCGTTCTCTCTGTCTCTTTCTTTCACTCTCTTTCTCTCTCTAAGTTTACATTTATTTCGTTCTGCCCATCTGTCTCTCTCACTTTTAAGTTCCTCGCAGCTAAAACCGTATCGCTCACCGTGGCGTCGATGTAAGTTATTTTTAAGTTACGCAACGACCGTCCGCCTCCTAGGAAAGTTCAAAATCCCTATGTTTCATATCCCAAGCGTTTATTGCTGCAAAAAAAATTTTACGCAACCCTCAGTTTCTTTGCCTTCGATTTTTTTTGTACGTTATGTTTGATTAGAAACACAGTAAGTACCACCCCCGTCCCTTTAGAAGTTTTTCTGTGCCTTTACGTTAGTTTACATACCCCCGGAATACCTAGGAGGCGGACAAATCTGTAAAAGCGTCGAATTTTGTGGAGAAAAAAAAAGAATCGTTTCTCATTCGCTGGCACTTGTTGACGTTTATTATCATTTACATCGCCACTTTTATTTGTCACTTTTTATCGTTTAATATCTTCATGTTCGGATTTAACAGTGACTCATTTGTCTTTTGAATGAATTTTTAAAAAAATTTCAAATTAGATCATGGTGATTATTTTTACAAATAAAATTTGATTTTCTTGTGTAAATAAGCACTGTTTGAACCGATACTTTAATAACGTGCGAAAAAATTTGGCTAACGAATGAGGTGCGAGATTTGAAAAAAAAAAGAAAAAGAACATCAGGCGTTTTGCTGTTTTTTACTGAGATATGATTTTTTCGTTTCTGTTTAGTACGACAATTTGTGACTGGCGGCGGAGACAATTTGCCGGGTACGTAACTCAAAAAACTTTTTCTTTTCCCACTTTTCTCTGGCTCTCCTTTTAGCTAATTTTATGTTTATCAGTGCACTTTTATGCTTTTTAAACAGAAACAGTGAAGTTGATTTTTTTATTTTTCCTCATTACGCAACACGAAATTTAAGTCGAAAACACAATAAGTAAGGGTCACTTGAGTTTAATTTTATACGAATTATTTGTTTATTTTGTCTTTATTATACAGTATCACTTTGTAAATAAAATGAATACTTTTTTCAGTTTTATGTGATTGACCGGCGCCAAATGTTTGTTTCTTTACGCTTTTATGTCGTATTATTTTACCATTTTAGTTCACTACAGAATCTCGATTGCCTCTGACACCTTTCGAGCTGCCAAATTCGAAGGCGGTAATGAAGGATTTCAAAACTAATTAAGCCTGAGCTTAAAATAAAAGATAAATACTAAAATAAAATAAAGTGAGGCAACGTTTGCTCTGCTCGTTACAGTGTAAAGAAACGAAATTAAGCGCACCGAACCACTTGGTTCGTGAAGGAACTTTGAATTTTCTACCCTGCTTTAGTTGCATCACCGAGTGCACATTGTGACTTCGACGAAGCAGATAACGAGTCTTTGATCTCACTTAAGCACCAGCAGTAAAGTAAAGAAAAAAGAAAAACGAAGCTCACAAGTGTCGGACGCAAAGACTCGTGAATCTGCGGGCGTAGGTTCCGCGGTGGGGGGAGGGCGAGCCTGACAGAGAGCTAGGGAGTTTTTTCTACCGTACACGAGCGCCGGGGGTTCGCCCCCGGGGCGACTCGGCCACTGGGTGCACGTATTGGATTTGGGCGTTGCAGGTCTGTCGAAGGGAGTGGGCTTCATCAGATTCGACCAGCGCGTCGAGGCGGAGCGCGCCATCCAGGAGCTGAACGGCACGATCCCGAAGGGCTCCACCGAGCCGATCACCGTCAAGTTCGCCAACAACCCGAGCAACAACAACAAGGCAATACCGCCGCTGGCAGCGTACCTCACGCCCCAGGCGACCCGCCGCTTCGGCGGTCCGATCCACCATCCGACCGGCCGCTTCAGGTACATTCCACTGTCGCCACTATCCAGGTACCTACTCGCCTCTACTCGCTCTACCCAACATGACTGAAAGAACAGAGAATTACCGACTTGTTTTTTTTCTTCGCTGCGAACCTCGCTCCTTTTAGTTTACTCGGGCGCGCGACCGAACGTCCTAATGTGTCCCGTCATCGAGATCCTCTCCCTATACTGTCTTCACCGTTCATTCTCTGATGTCCCTCACATCTTGTCTACGTAATTTACGTATTATGTTTATTTCGAATTCAACTCTTTTGGATCACCTAGTTTTTCAGCCTTTTAGTTTCTTATCTAGTAGTTGCGGCCTTTTCGAGTAAGACAGCTTTTCAGTTCCTTTTATTTGTAAAGCTTTTATATATATACATCTTGTTCATTTCTAAATCATCGGTTTATGTTTGTTCATAATGTTTTCTGTCTCATGGGCCTATGTACATAATTTCTCATCTTTACATCTTTGTGTTTATCGTATTAAAATCAGTACAGTCGTTATTATATACGTACATCGAGGATTAGATGTTTTATGTTGGCGAGCATCGTCTTGTTATTCTTAAATTAAATTTCTTTTCCCAAAGCCTAATTTCAACGTAGGCTTAATACCTTGGTTTTTTTTCGGAATTTTTTTCTTACTTTCGTTTTTTTATGTTTTGTTTTAGCTCTGGCAAGGCAATGCTTGCCATTAACAAAGGCTTGCAGAGGTTAGTATTTTTTGGTCGGTTTTTTTTTGTTTTTCTTAATAGGTTTGATTGATCAGTTTTTTTTTCACTTTGCGATCTTTCTATCGTTTTCTGTCATACTATGTTTCTATCCCCCCGTCCATTCATTATCCTCATCTGGACAGTGCGCAGTTACGTTTTTACTTTTCTAATTATATTATGACTAATGTTTTAGCACCTTTTTCTTTCGTAATTTTTCATTAATTTTTTTCTTTAAATTTCACATTGACACAATAATTAGGTTCATGGTTAGAAAGATTTTGTTTAACATTTTGAATTCGAAAGACCAATTTTATATTAATAATGCACAATTAAATTAAATTAAAAATTCTAACTATTTAAATTATATCAAAATTAGAACATTATTAACGATGCTCATATTGATCTAAAATTGGTATTTTACCTTTCTATTCAAAGTAAATCGTGTATTTTTGAAATTAACAACAATTATATAACTCTGTATGTTTTACGATCAGCTTTAAAAAAAAATTATTTTACAAAATTTTGAAAATGAAAGGCAATGCGTTTAGCAATATGCTACTGTCTTTTTCAATTACAAAAATGTTTACACATTCTGATTTGCATTATTATGTATAAATTAAGTACACGATTTTGCATTGAAAATTTTAATATAAATTCAATCAATATTTGAAGAAACTATTGTATGAAGTTAGTACCTCAGTTATAAAGGAATAATCAAGTTGAATTTCTCAGAGAATTAAAAAAATGAAATAAGTTTAAAGATTTTAAATTTTATCCAGTTATTGCTAGTGATACAAAGCAACTGAGATACTTACATTATCTCTAAAATATATACTAAGAAAGTGCCAAAACATAAATTAATTGTTTTATTTATATTTAAAAAACTTTGTTGTTTGCATATTGAAATATTGAAATAATTTTGGCATTTTTAAAGAAAAATATTAGACTCATTATTACAGAGTACCAAAATTCAAGCTAATTTATTAGAGTATCAGTAAATTATAACTGCAAGAGCTACGATCTGAATCGTTCAACTATTGTATGAAAATAAGACTGACTGTAATTGTTTATCCTTGGAAAGATCGAATCCAGATCGTGGCTCTTAAACACGAAAACAAACGCGTACTTTAAGTCTAAGATCTCGGCTTTATAATTGTATACTAACCGAGATTTGTCTTTTTACGCGGCTTGTGATGTCAAGTAGGTACGTAGCTTTCATGTATTACATGTGTCTCTGTGTGTCTACATATGTTGTGCAGTTTTTTTGAACCTCCTCACTTCTCATGTAAAAAACATTTTTCACGCATACTTGTTTACCATTCAAGTGTAACATCTCAAATCTTGAAGTAAACCCGTCGATTCTGATAAAAAGAAAACTTCTGTGCATTGATCTCTTAAATGATACCAAAACGCGTACTTCGCTAAATTCATATAGACGTGCATGCGCATCTCTGCTGTCTGATCTTGCTTCTCATGTGCGTAACACCGCTTTGCTGTTTGGTCTCTTTTACGTCACATCCCGTTCGTCGGTAACGAAAAAAAATCAAATCATCTAAAAAGAACGAGATTCATTTTCTTCTTCGGAGAAAATTAACTGAAATGCATTGGCAGAAAAAAAAGTTTCTTTCCGTTGAGAGCGTTTGAGGCACCTTTTCAATTCCATACACTTGCTTGTGCAATTATTTCCAACGTCTCTGCCTTCGATCAATGAGAAAAGCTCAGCGACGAGTAAAAGGTGTATGGATTGGCAACGTGGCTTTTTTATTATTAATTTGGCATAATTATATATACGTGTAGTTAAATGTACATTCGATTCCTCCTGGAAGTTTGAAAAGGACGTCGACTATCAGACGCGACTTCCGGGCGTAATCGAAGCAGAGCTACCTTCGGCCGCGAGGCGACGAGGCGCGACTCTTCTCGCAGTCCGACCCGCTGGCTCTCGGCTCGAAGCGTGGACGCGCACACTGTGCTAGGTGGTAAGGACCCGGGTCAGCCCGCAAGTAACGAGAACCGTTTCAGGTACAGCCCTCTGGCGGGAGACCTGCTGGCAAATTCGATGCTGCCCGGCAACGCGATGAACGGCTCCGGCTGGTGCATCTTCGTGTACAACCTGGCGCCCGAGACGGAGGAGAACGTCCTCTGGCAGCTGTTCGGCCCGTTCGGCGCCGTCCAGTCCGTTAAGGTGATCCGCGACCTGCAGACCAACAAGTGCAAGGGCTTCGGCTTCGTGACGATGACCAACTACGAGGAGGCCGTCGTCGCGATCCAGAGCCTGAACGGCTACACCCTCGGCAACCGCGTGCTCCAGGTCAGCTTCAAGACGAACAAGAGCAAGGCCGCGTAGGACGAGCAAGGGCCGGCCCACCAGCAGCAGCACTCGCAGCAGCAGTCGCAGTCGCAGCAGCAGCCGCAGCCGGGGCGCGGCGCCGAGCCCGGCGTCGTCCAGCAGCTGCTCGGCAAGCGGGCCCTCCTGCTCTCCGCCAAGCAGCAGCAGCAGCACCAGCTCCAGCAGCTGCAGCAGCTACAGCTGAGCCGGCAGTTCCTAGGGCAGCGGCCCCAGGGCGCAGCGGGCCCCCAGCCCTGGCTGCAGCAGACGGCGGCCGGCCAGCAGGCGGCCGCGGCCCTGCCCCGCTGGCTGCTGCCCGGCGGCGGGCAGCGCGGCCCCGGCAAGCCGAGCCCCGGCCGCCAGGGCGCCGCGAGGGCCCCGCCCGCTCAGGACAAGCCCGCGCCCAAGAAGATCCTCGGCGACAAGGCGTAGTGGCCGCCGCGACCGAGCGAGCCGGGGCTCGCACAAATTTACAAAAATTCAACAAAATATTTAAAAAGAACAAAAAAAAGAGGAGAAGAAGAGAGGGAGAGAAGGAGATACGGATGAATTTTTTTTCGCTGAACGGACTCGGTACTAGCTTATCATGTAGCCAAATTAACCGCAGGCTCGCGCGCGAACGAGCAGGAGAGCGTACAGGCGCGCTCACACGAACGACGGGGGAAGGACGAAGCACGCCCGATGGTGTCCTGCTCGCGCTAGTCCACCTGATATAGTCCGCCTAACACGTCTCTAGTCCGTGAGAATGTGAGAGTGGGAGAGAGAGAGAGAGAGAGCGAGAGAGCGAGATTGCGAGAAACAGAGAGAGCGAGAGAGAGCGAGAGCGAGGTATACCGGAGCGAAAGGTATACGACGGAGCGAGAGTGACGTTGTTTAGAGAGATAGGGATAGGGGAGAGTCAGCTGGCCGTTGTTGTCGATCATCGGCGCCGAACGCGATCCTCCGCCCCCCGAGCCCCTCGGCCGCTCCCACCCGCGACGACGTGCACCCGAAGCCGCTTGAGCAGGCGGCAATCCGTGGGCTTCCCAGGTCCGGCCGACACTCTGCGTCGCGGCGTTGCGCGACGAACCAAAGCCATTCCGAAGATCGATTAAAGCCCTCCCGCGAGCACTCTAATTAATTAAAACTGCTATTACGTTTCCTCGAGCGACATCACAATGTGTACATCCTAGAATATAATTATTAATATTGCTACGATTATTATTATCATTATTATTATTATCAAGCTCTTATTTATATGTACCTTTTTGTGTCTAGTCCAGGATGCCGGGCAAGAAGAGAGCTGTTTAATCCTGATAAATTTTCAAATGAACTAAACGATAAAAAAAATTAATTAATGTGACACGATCACTCTCTTCTTCCCGCGGATATTCCGTTTTATTCATTTAACGTATATTAAACGTGTAGAGAGTTACGCAAAGTTACATGTATTATGGATAGGTGAAAGAAAAAAAAATAATCATAGGCCAATCTAACGCGTATCGGTGTCGTCGATAATCATGGAAGAGTCCTCATTATAATCAATGTGCGTGGGCTTCTTTTTTCAGAGCGTAAGGAATTCCACTCCTCTTGTCACATAATCTCATTATAATTATTATTATTGTTCTGTATATTAGTTATTCTTATTCTTATTATTCTTATTCTTATGATTTACTTTATTATTATTATTATTATTTTTAATATAATTTTGTGATCGTGTTTCTCGTGGTGTAACCTTTGTAGTGAGTAAAAAAGATCGAAAACCAAGTAAGACACACAAACTAACAAAAAATCGTCGAGGCGAGAGAATCCGATGGAGCTGTGAGACGAGCGAAAACTCACACACGTTTAGAATCATTGATAACGAAAGAGAATCTCCGCGCTAATAAATGAAACGTTATACTATATACGCTAACAAAAAAGTCGATCAGTGTAGTTGCCGTTGTTGACTAACCGCTTTCTGCTCCGACTCTTCTAGATTCGATGACGAACGAGAGATAATAGACAAACGACTTTATAATATATATCTTATTCCAAAGACGCGGCAGGGAGCAGAGCAAAAAATCGAGAATGAGAGAAGATCGAGCGAGTACTTAACAAATAAAAAATAAAAGCTCTTCACTACTTATAACAACACTATGCTATTTACTACTAACTATGCTAACTACTACTACTATTTACTACTATTTACTACTACTGCAATTATTTATTTATTTATTTAATTATTATATAACATAACAAAAATTATGTTTTATTTAAGGATTAAACTGATTTGTGTTTGGTTCGAATGACGTTTGTTTTATTTCTTAATTATGTGAAATTTCAGTTGTTTGTTTCCTCATTATCACATCCATCCATTCATGCTCCCCATCTCCCAAAGACACACGGCCCGCCTGCGGATGAAGAAACGAGCCCGCTGCTACATGATGATAAGCACGACTTTTGCAAAAGCAAACAAAAGGGGGTTCGAAAGAGGAATATAACAAAAAAATGTTAAAGAGGGACGGCGGTGGTGGCGGCACTATTGTTCGATCGGGCTTCCCTGGCGCCGCGGATCCGCGAGGCGCGTCGATGACGACTGCAGTCGAGAACAAAATGTTTCACGTTCGATCAACTCCGTCCTTCCCACGTTTGCGGCATATAGAGCCAAGCTGTCTGGCGTTCGACGCAGAGAGAGATAGAGAGAAAGAGAGAGATAAACGAAACGGAGACGTGCACAAACGTTGAAGCGAAAAAAAAAGAAAGAATCGAGCGAGACTGTTGCGAGAGGCGCGCAGCGCACAAAGGCGCGAGTCCCGCCGGGGCGAGCTGCACACACCAACCGGTCAAACGGTACACTTGAGTAAATAGATAAAAAAAATATAAATAAGACAAAAAAAATGGAAAAAAAAAGTAAATATAACAATTTCTTCGACTGATCTCTTCGCGCGCGTCCGTACCGAGCGCGCGCGAACGACTCGAGGTGTACGGAGGGGAGGTCGGGAGAATATGCGTGGCTTGCGAAGCGGATACTTTCGTGTGTTGAGAGGCGCGCGGGCGCGAGGGGCCTGTTCGCGGGACCGACGTCGCACTTTTCAGAGCGACGCTAAAAAAAAAAAAATGAAAACAAAGAGAAACGACCGCGAGAGGAAAAGCGCGCAGGTCCCTCGGGCCCGGGCGCGCCGCGAGCGATCGACGCCCAAGTGCAAAGGAGCGAGTATGGTGCGAGGAGAGGCTGAGAATGGAAGGATTGCCATTTGCTTATACGATCGATAATCTTAATATATTACGTTTAGATGTATAATTTATGTGTAATACTCATTGCAGTGAGCGGCCGTTTCTTTACGGCGGTCGGCGCTCTTGAATTTTACCTTTTAATCGCTATATTCACTCATTTAGTATGTATTCGTTTTTCTCGAAACAATTACTTCGTCGATCTATTTATTGCATTTTATCTTATCTGTCGATCATTCGTAATAATTATCGCGTTTATAAAGGTTGTCTTAGCTACTTGAACGTCTATTTATTCGTGCGTCATTATTAATTAAACGAAAAAAAAAACAATTAGTTAATGAATTATTATATTACATTTACGATTATAAATTATTATGATATAATTAGTAGTCAGAGAGGCTCGGATGAATTCACGAACTTGTCCGTTCGCAATGAAAAATAGTGGTATGATGATAAAAAAAAATACTCGCCGCCGCGATACGGTGCGCTCCCTCAACGAGATTAATCCGACGTTTCCAATAATGTGCTAAGAGTAAAAAAAAAAAAATACGCAACGCAATGTGATTCTTCGGTGAAGGGCTTTAAAGCAAACACGTTTTTATCGTCGATTTGTCCGGACTCTGTGCTCGTCTCTTTACCTATTTAATTATTATTCATTGTTGTTAGGCTTATTTTACGTCGCATATATTTCATATAGCCGCTAAAAAAAGGTATAAAAGTAGCATGAAAAATAAACGAAAAAAAAGAAAGAGAGAGAGAAGAGTGGAGCGAGGGGGGATTCTTTTTGACGGACGACGCGAGTTGGCGATGGAATGTGTCGATTCGTGGATGAAAGACGGGTGGGCAGGAATAGAAAAGGAACTCGTCAAAACAGGGGAAAGCAGGTCAATCGAAATAAAAAAAAAAAACATGTGTACGCGGGCGGATTTGATCGCGCGCTCGAGAAACTCGGGAGCACTTCGACCGAAGTGCGCCGCTCGAGGGATGCACGCGGACACTATCCTCGAGCGTGCGAGCGCCGCCCGCATCTAGTCGAAATACGCGCAATGAAATACACAGTGGTGCTGTTGAAAAAAAAATATATTAATGAAAAAAAAAATAAAGTGAGGAGAGAGAGCGAGAGAATGACGTGTGTGCGAGAGCGTATAAGAGGATTTTCCGGCGAGTTGCGGGGGAGAGAGATAAAAAGAGTGCGATTTGCGCAAAACAAAGGAGCGAAGTAAAAAAAAGAGAGAGACCGGCGACGGCGAAGGAAATAATGAAAAAAAAAATTCGAAATAGGCGAGAACAGTGTAGCAGCTCTAGCTCATCGTAGGCCTAAATAAAATGAAGTATTTATGTACTATCTATTTACTAATCGAATCGTCGCGAAGGACGAGGATGGATATTCGGCGGAGAAAGAGACGATACGTGAGGGAGAGACACAGTGCGAGTGCGTGGGAGCGGGTGCGCGAGTGAACGGGGCGTCTGAAACGGATGCGTGTGTGCGAGCGAGAGAAATAGGGGACAAAAAGAAGTGTAACATTAAACGTGATGTAAACTCGACGAGACGAGCCACAACGATCAACCGAATACAAGAAACCGAGAAATATACTTAAAAAAATAGATGATCTTCGATTAAAGGAAAAAAAAATAAAATAAACGAAAAAAACGATGTATACAGGGGGGTTGAGGGGGGTGGGCGAACGAAAGATAACGGGAGGTTGAAAGCGAGTGTTGGTGATTAGCGAGGATAGGTAAATTACGAGGTGACCGATGGAGGGGGGGAGGGAGATTAGGAAATCGAAAACGAGAGAAAAGACGAAGAGATAATCTATAATCTTCTGTACATGTTTTAATTATATTCTAATTATTACTTATTATACTTATAATAACGCGCTATGGATTAATAATTGAATTTAACTTAATTAAATTGATATCTATGAAAAAAAAGTATACCTAAACGAGCAAAAACATGGTAGCTAGTCTGTCAATGGGTGTATAAATATTTAATTACAATATTCGTAGACGATACAAAATGAAAGAAAGGAAAGTGAGACTTTTTACGAAGGGCGAAGTTAAAGTGAAATAAATAAGAAAAAACGAGTAAGTAAGATTTAAAAAAAAAATAAATAAAGGGTGTGAGACACCGGTGACACATACACGCACACACGATACACTAAGAGGGTTAAAAAAAAGAGAAGAGGAACGAGGCTTATTGGGCGAAGGGGAGCGATGACACGGAAAGGCGACGAGTTGTGGCTTGAGGGGTTGGGTAGGCAAATTTGTTAAACTAAAGTGTAAAAAATAACGTATACGCTTATATCGCGGCGAATAGGATTTGAGAATAAAAGATTAAAAAAAAAGATGTCGTAAGAAAAAAATGTGTCGATTCGGTCATCGGGTGCTTCCAACTCTTTTCTGGAGCGACGTCCCCACCTCCCTTAAAGATTTTATAAAAACGTTTTACAGGATAGTATTATTAAATAAAGCTTATTGAAACGATGAATTTATGGAAAGTAATCGAGCTGTAAAAAAAAGAAACGCGGAAAGAAAGATGAAAATAAAAAAAAACGACCTAGCAATTGTTGAGAGAGTCGAGAATTTATCACAAATAAGCAAACGCAGAATGTCCCAGAGTTAAGCAGAGTACTATTAAAAAAACTGTTGAGAATTGAACCTCTAAATATAATGGAAAATAGACGCACTATGGAGAATAGATTATGAAATAGCTTTATTGAAGCGAGAGGGGGACGCGCTCGCTCCGGGAAAGCGCTTGCAAGCGGCGAGCCGTATGCGCGTACGGACCCGCGAACGAGAGACGGGAAAAAATAAATAAGATTTAACCACGTAAACGAAGCATTCCACGTAGGCTCGGCGATCGGCCGAGAGAGAGTTTTAAGAGACTTCCTTGCCGGCGCGTTTTTCCGACGACACGAGAGAGACACATTGATCTGCACCATCGAGCGGTGGTGGGCGACGGGAACGGCCGGCGCAACCTTCGGAGATTAAAGGAAAAAAAAGTAAACGCGCAATCGTATTTTACCGGTAAAACTTCGATATACATTCCGACAGAGGCGCCGCGGGGCGCGCGCGCGTTTTTTTTTCGAGGGATACGGGACGCGCTCTGCACCGGCGACGTGCAATTTTTTTTTTGCGCCGCGAAAATCCTCGACGGGGGTGGTGCGGGTGGGCGAAAAAAACACGAGAGGAACGAGAGAAGCTCGGCGCGCTGCGATTCGAGCCAAGATTTTATATCGCTCGCGCCGCGAGACCTTCTACTTTATCAATTGTGATAGACATCGAAATATTAAGAATTAAAAAGTGAAAATTTGTGCAGACTAAAGTGTACGCATTGCCAATCGATGGGAATCGATCTGTGACCATTGTAATTTTTAAAACTTAAATAAAACGAAAAAAATAAGCGATCGCGCGCAAAATTGCACGACCGTGAAAAAACGTGGATAATCAAAAAAAAAAAAGTGAAATTTGTAATTTCCGCACACTGTAAATACGATATAAATTTAAGATTCGACATTTTTAAACTAAACTAAAACGGGAATGGAAAGCAATGTATTCACGCGAATTCGATATTTTATACAAAAAAAATGATGCATATGGCGAAATGGGAAATCGAATAAGTGAGAAAGGAAATAAAAGACTTGAAAAAAATATATATAAAATAAATCACTCGCAGTCGAATCGTTCCTCGATCAAAAAAAAAAGTTCTCGTAAAGACGCGGTCAGAAAGGAAGGAGAACGCGCCCTCGACACACCGGAGGACATCTCGTGATGTAATCGTGCAGTAAGACGCGCCAAAAGCACAAAAGTAAAGAAAGAGTTTAAAGAAACGATGTAAAAGAAGCCTAGCCGAGAAGAGGTCCGATGGTTCCGCGAGTCGCTGCAACTGTACATGGCTTTTATCCGCTCTATGAGCGAGACGACGACAATTTTGCCGATATAATTATACTCGCGTAAGACTTTAAAAAAAAAAAAAATAAATAAAGCGCTTATCGAATTCGATTGCAGACTAGGCGATAAATATCGGATCCGAGCGAAGAGAGCGAAGCTCCCGAATACCTTGAAGGGTGAAGAGGGGGATAAAGGGTACGGCGCCGAGAGAAAAATACCGGCTTGTAATAAGCAACTTATTACGACCATGACCAATTTTTATAAAGTAAACGTTAAAGTTCAAAGCCAATGCTACTTTAATTTACTTCATACACGGGCGAGGAGTATTTGTCGCGGCCCGTACCGCACCGCATCCCCGCTCCTTCAACGTACTTCGTGCGAGCGCGCGATCTGAATTTCGAGTTGGGCTCGCGGACGGCTAGTCTACTTGTTGCTCAGCTCTGGTGGTGAAACGACGTAGAGATTTAAAAAAAAAAGTAATTAAATGAACTCTTTTCCACGACTGAAGAGAGGCGAAATAAAAAAAGCCAACAGGGGGGGTTATTAAACAAAAAAATTAAAAAGGGACCGCGCGGCACCGTCGCATCTCTCGTTCGAAACAAAAAACCTCGCGACGCGCGTGTAGAAAACGAAAAAATTGTACTCTTTAAATAGCACTTAATCGTGAATGCGGAGAGGGGGGAGAGCAGTAGGAGAAAGGCATTACGGATAATCGACATTCCATTTACGATACAGAAACGAAGGAAGGAAACCGAGAGGGACAAACGAGAAGGAAGGAAATCAATTCGAGCGTTTAATTCGAAGATAACAGAGCACGAGGATGGGAAGTAAAACTAAAAGATTAAAGCATAATACACAATATACTAGGCGCGCGGAGAATAGACAAAGAAAGAGTCATGTATTTTGCGACGGGTTTTAAAAAAATAAAAAAAAAAGCGTAAATTAAGAGAAATAAAGTAAAAGAAAAAAAAGCGTAAGGAACACACACAAAAGACACCGCGCAGCGAACGATAATTCGCGAGCACTTAATTAATCGTAATCGTACAAACGAGTATTTGTTTTTTCTTTGTTTCGCGAGCTTTCGAAGCGCACAGTCCGCGCCCGAAGTCCCGCCGCAGCTAAGCGCTCGCTCGTCGCGTCCCGCGTGTCGAAAGAGGCGAGGATCCCCGAAAAGCGTCCACCGCATCGGTCGCACCGGGGCTCGGGCGGGCGCCGCCAGGCCCGGGACTTTACGCTCGCCGCGTCGCGCCTCGAAGGCTCGCGTCGATCACCGACACGAGAAATCAATTTTCCGCGAGCTCGGTCCAGCTTCCAGGGGAGACAGACGAGAGAAACACGCACCTTTTACCTGAGCAAAAAAAGAATATAAAAGGCCGACAGAGAGCTTCCAGATGAACTAGTAAATCGGAGGGCCCTTCCCCCGCGACGGCCCCGATCCGCGCGCTCGTAACGCACACAGGCTCAATTAGGCTCGCGACGCTCGAGGCACAAACTCATATACATACCCTGATTATAAGGAACTTATACTAGGCTCCGCGGTGGCGGCGCGAATCGCGTCGCGCGCGGAGGGTGAGGGGGGGAGGGGCCGGACCTTGAGCGCACGGAGGGGTGGCGGATCGGGGCGCGACTGCAACGGTGTCTATATATAACGAGATTTAAAAAAAAATATATTATATATATACATTATTAAGGGAAAAGGTGCGGGGACTTGGGGTAAGAAAAATAAATAAATATATTGAAGAAAAAAGGGAAGACTACGTTCAGGGAATTGTCGTTCGCTGTCCGCGGAGGAGTGCAAGCTGGAGCGTGAGAGTGCGACTGCGAGTACGAGTGAGAGTGAGAATCTGAGAGAGAGAGAATATATACGTTGACACCGCGACTCGCCTCTATTGGCAGTCGGGGGCTTCCTCCACACAGATATTAAACTTAATACGTATATTATACACGGGGGCGACGAGGTAAAAGGGGAGCGGCCGACACGGGGGTCGAAGGAGAAGCTGCGCTGGCGAACGTTCGGGCTGCACCGCGGAGATGTGAGATTAAAAGAAAAAAAATATAAAAAAAATCCACGCACACCTACACACGCACACGCATATGGTACACACGGGTGACACTTGCATATACACCTACGCTCACACACACAGACACACGGTCACGGCGTATAACGAGGAGGGAACACGTAGGCGTGAATGCTTTGACGGACACTCTGATTTGACGTATGGCTGTGCACTGGGGGGAAAACTTGTCAAATCGAATTGAAGCGGGATGTTCGCGCGGGACTGGAGTAAATAATAATAATACGGAGCGACGACGGGGAGTGTGGGGAGAACGAAAAATTCCATGACGCAGCCTATTATTTATTGAATTTTAGCGACTCGTTTATCGCGAATCCACGTTGATTATCGGCTTTGTGAACTGTTTTCCCGAGGATGAGTAGAGAGAATCTTATTTGCCGGCGGCTGTATAAGCCGCCGAGTAAGCAGTAGACGTTGCGTTCGGTTCGATTTGAAAAATTTTTGTTTCAGTGTGTGCAAGACGGGCTTGATAGGACACTTGGGAGGATTGGTGGTGACACTTTTTTTCCGGCGATCGTGGGACGTGTGGAGAACAAAAAGAAAATCGTGATGCGCTGCCGAGTGAAAGAGTGATGTATAGAATGAAAGGGAGAGAGTTAGAGTCTTTTATTGGTGAGGTGAAAAAAAAACGAAAAAAAAAATACGAGTTTTAAAGGGGTGCGAGAGAGAAGCGGAGAAAGAGAGCGTACCTACGACACATTCTACAATACATGAATACATGAAAAAAAAGAAAACCGCCATGTCACATTGTTGATATAAATTGCAATCCACGATTATTACTATTTACGATATAATTATTATCTTGCATTGTCTAGTCATATGTTATTATTGTATAACTAACGATATTAATTATTAATTAACCTGTACTACCTAGTCGCATTATGTGTTGCATAAAACTATGAAAAGAAAAATTTCAAAAAAGCAAAAAACGTGAAATAACGGAGCAAAAGTGTATGTGCAAGCGAGCGTGAGAAAGAAAGGTGGAGCGACCTTTTGAAAAAAAAAATCGGAGAAAGGAGGAGAGAAAGAACTGTGTGTGTGAGCGAGCGAGAGCGAGAGAGTGAGCTGCGAAAAAAAATAAGCGTGCGTGTGTACGACGGAAGATAAAAAAAAATTCGAAGAAGAACGAAAAAACTAGCATCGGGGGAAGGGGGGTGGAAGAGGGATGGAGAAGAGAGCAAAGGTCAAGAGGATGCTGGCGGAGGGGATTGTTGAGCCGGGTGGTCACGGGAAGCTGTATATCTCGCAATGTAGGGGTGCGCAGTCGAGCTGGGCGTGCATATTTTTTATCGGAAATTTTCAAAAAGCGAGAAAAAAAAAAGGAGCGCGGTCGAACGCGAGACGTTCGCGCCTGTTTTTATTATTGGACCGATGTGTTGATCGGTCGATGTTGCGTGTTGAGCGAACGAATCGGGCATTCGAAATTCGGCAAAGTATAAATACGAAAAACGCGCCGAGGATCGACTGCGCCCAGAAGACTGAGCGGAGCGTGCACCCGGCACTCGGAATTGCCCCAGCCGATTCCGGAAAAATATGATAAGTTTAAAAAAAAACCTAAAAGGAAGGAAAGTTTCCGTCGCGGTCGTTAGAGCGTGCTCGCAAGTGCTCGGTTTCACTTGCGAGTGGCAGCGGCTAAGAATATTAGGGAGAAAGAGAGAAAGAGAGTAAGAACGAGAAAGAAAGAGAGAGAGAAAGAGAGTGGATATAAAAAAATGGAATAAAGGAGTATTAAATATTTACGGGGGCCGTGGAGAGGAGGGAATCTTCCTGATCGTATTACTGAGGCGAGTTCGAATGGGATTCGAGCCGGGGAAAAACGCAAGCGTTTTTTCTTTTTATCTGTAAAAAAAGAAACGAGAGAAGAAAGATGTAAGTGAAAGGCGTGAACTGAAGAGAGAGACGAAGCGCGAGAGAGTTAAGTTGAATAAGGGGGAGGACTTGCATCCAAATTAATGGTCCATTTTCGAATTTCCCGCCTCTCTCCGAAAGGATAAAAAAAAGTCAGTCCCCTTTCTGCCCACCGACTCTTCGAATCGGATGTCAATCATGCAAAGCCCTTTTCCTCCCTCCCTCCCTCCCACCCGAGGAGAGCTTGCGGGCCCTATATTGCAATATTTGTACTTTTCCATGTTGAAACCTCGATATACAATAAATTATATTAACAAACTTTAAGCGGCCAATCTCATTATGTCGATACTCTCATTATGTCTACAATTTTTTACCCAATTTCTTTTTTATTTATACGCTTGATTTGTAATATTGATTATTTAAATATTTATACAAATTTATCCTTTCCAAATTTTTTTTATTTCTCTAGTCTTAAAAATAATTAATATTTTATTTAATATTTTCTTTGGATTTCTCTTATCAACTCTTTATTTTATTAAAATAGTAATTTAGTTTATATTCAAAAATCAATCTTTTTCTAACGAACATACAATATTGGTAAGTATAAAAATTATTTTTACGTTATTAATATCTTGATAAGGAAATTATTGACATCTGCGTTAATTTTTTTTAAATTTAATTAAAATTTAATTTTAATTTAAATTGATCAAATTCTATAAAAACTCTCGGCAAATGTTTATATGTTTGTGATAAGAAGCTTAAGAGGAGTTTATACCTTCGTTTTTTGCTCACTCCTAGGGGTGGATACGTATAAAACTGACAGCGAAGACTCCCGATCATGGCGCGCTGCCGTGTTTCCGCAGTCGCTGAATGATGGAGAATGTTAACTGAAATCTTTTTTTATATCAGTGTATCTTTTTTTATGTCAGTGTACTTAAGAATTTGTATGTTTTTTCTGTGATTCGTTATTAATTGTTATAACAATAAAATAAAAAAATACCTTCTATGATTAAAGAAAATTCATAATAAAAACTCGTTTTCTTAGAAATTAGATTTTAATTTTGTAATAATTTTGTACATTTTGAAAGTTCATTAAACACGCTTGTGGTTACTTTCGCTTTTTTGGAGCGAACTCCAATCCTTTTATGTGATTTCTATGAATACGGTATTTTTCTGAAAAAAACATTAATACATTTTTTATTTGTTTTATAGTGTGAATTTGTTAATAAAATCTTACCAGTTAAGAGTTTGTACACGTATAAGACTTGATTTCCCTGAACTAATACACTTGGCGTTTTCTTTCCTGGTACATCAGTGATCGTAGCACTCGCGCCAATACCTTGACATTCTTTACTGAATTCTTCGAGTTTAATTCCAAAGGTCTCCAAATTGTTTATTAAAGTAACCTACGATTTTAAGGAAATTCTTAAAGATAACAGATTCAGACATTTTCGAAAAACAATTTTAAATGAGACCTTTTTATTTCCCGATCGCGTTGCTACTGTAATGTCAATGGGTTCCAATTTGCCACTATGCAATACTGTATTTCCAGCCACGGAAATTTCATGAGTATGAGTCATTTTTCCTATGAACTTGTTGATTCCATCTTCCATTGTTATGCTTTCTTGACTCTCTTTTGTGCGCAGAATGTCCGCAAGTTGTGGATTGATTTTCAAAATTCTAGCGATATAAAACAATGTGAAACAATTATTTATGAAACGAAATAAAAAAAATAAACTTACTTTCCATCTTGCAAATTTTCAGCCCTGACATAATCAGTAAAACATTTTCGAATCTCTGCTCTCTTTAAGATATCGCCTTTTCTGCAATGATCGCATTGCTGTAAATATATAGTTAGCTTTTTCTGCAATTCTTTTGTTTTAAAGTAATTGCTTGAAATAACGTAATTACACTTTAATCACTTACTCATATCCAAATTTCGAAAGGATTGGTACAACCGCAGCAGTTACTCTAAAACACTCAGATATCACAGGTGCATTTGAAGTTTCTTCCTTGACTATGGCTTCTTCATTTATTATTAAATTCTTTACCAGAGGATGATCAAACTAAAATAAATTTTTTTTAATAAATTTTACATTGATTTAAAAAAATTCAGATTAACTTTAAAAAAAATACATACTTTAACAGAAAGAAGACTTTCAACACCTTTTAAAACAAAAGTTTCCACAAGTCCTTTTTCCTTCATACTGGCTAAAAAGACAGACAGTTTTTTGTAAGATGACTTTTTTATATCGACAGAACTTCCTGGTGGACATGCACCAATAACATGATTTTTAAAAAATGTTGAAGTTATCATTGGTAAATCTCCTTTCTTTAAAGTAGTTTTACAAGCTTTTAGAAAACAATACTCCAATAATTTGTCCATTTCTTGTACTGGATCAATTATTTCTTCTTTCAGATTTTCAGTGCTTAATTTTTCAGTATTTAATTCTTCAGTTTCACCTTCTGCGATAACATCACTACTTTCATCATTCTTCATTTCTGCAATACTTAAACTTTCAATATTTTCAGCTGCTTCATTAAGTGGTGCATCATTACTCTTTTCAGTATTTTGTACATGAACTTCAGCAGTGGTAGTTTCAGGTTCTTTCTTTTTTATTATAGGTGGTTCAAGTTTTGGCCTGGCTGGTGGTTTATCCATATTATATAGAGTATCTCCTACGACATGAAGAATTTCTACACATTTTCCAAAACCAGCTGACATGTACATGTCTTCACTAGAACGTGCCGTAATACCAACTGCAACTGGTGCCTAAAAAGATATTTAATTTTAAAATTTAATTTTTTTTAATTATTAAAAGAAAAAAGTAAAATATACCTTATTATCATCAGTAACTATAGATACAGGTGTTCCTTTTTGTAGTTTGCCATAAGAATGAAAATTTGGAGGTTCGTCTGTAACCACTCCAGGTAACATTAAATGAGCACCTCCAGTTAATTTAGGAACAACTGGAGGTCGAGTTACAAAAACATGCAATAAATCTGGATGATGCCACAATGAAAATACTGTTGGAAATAATTGTGGAGATGAATATAATTGAAAGAACATTGGAACTTTGGCAGTACAATAAACTTTTCCAGTTTCACCACTGTGCGTAATTATTTTTAAAACGGTAACCGACTCCTTTTTTGGAAGAAGATTCTGAATTTCTTCAGGCTTGAGTGAGGGAAAAGCTTGTGCTACTTCATCCCACAACTTTTTTCTGAAAAAAATTCAAAATTAATTACAAATTTTTTTATACTATAAAATTTTTCTTTTAAAATTATCAATTATACCTTTCAGTTCCTTTCAATTGGTTATTTGATTTAATTTTGAATGGTTTAATAAACATGTTGCTACTTGTTTAATTTACTCTTTCTACAAACTATAACTTTCTTTATACTTGTGCTGTAAAATGCATATAAACTACTCTATTTACACTAAAAAAATAACAAAAATCTGTACACATTATTTAATTAATAATAAAAATAAGATTAATAACAAGTAGGTTAGTTTATATGTTCCTTGCAAATCTATAGGATCGCCAATCCAATCGGTAATAACAGGTAATAATTGCGCATGCGAATTGCGATTCAGTGTTAGATTCGTCTATGGCACAAGTGCCGCGAATACCACTCGAGTTTCCGATCTACACAAACGGTGTGATTTAGATGGTGATACTGCATCATCATTGCAGCGCTCTGACATCTCAAAAGGCGGCTTTGAATTGATTATATTTTAAGTAAGACTTTTTATTACCTCTCGTCAAGTTATCTTTCTAAAACTGAACGTTAAAATGCATATAATGTTGTTAAATGTTTTATAAAAAACTGAGTTCTATTAAAAAGTTAACTTGCTTATGAAAATTTTGGAGGTTATGAAATAAGAGTTATATTGGACAGTAGATAATCGAAGAATTGATTATTGTTAGGAAAGTATTGAAAGATTTACTTATTGTTGTAAATATGTTACAGGATTGAATCTTCCCACAGCTGCTGCAATGGGAGTTCAAGGGAAAAATGTTGAAGCTATGGAGGTAGAAATTACAAATCCTGAAGCTACCAATGGAGAAGGTGATGTTGGAGACAAAAAGGATGTTGACCTTATTACAATTCACGATCTTAGGGAGCACACTCGACAAATTGAAAAAGCAGTGCAAAACAAAGAGCCAAGATTCATTCTGCGAGCATTAAGAGCTTTACCCAATACAAGACGCAAACTCAATCCAATTGTGTTGCGTGGTATTATTGGTGGATTTTACACAAAATCTGCAGCTGAGAAAGAAGCACTTTTAGCATGGGTTGAAGAGCCAATGGATATGGAAGGTACCCAAGCTGCTATTCAAAGGTTTAGAAGTTCTGCAGCTCCTCTTTTACCAGAAATTGATGCTTATATTCATCTGCTTGTTCTTGTGAGATTAATTGATACTAAAAAGTATAATGAAGCTGTACAGTGTTCCGAAGCACTTGTTCAAAAGATCATAGCCCAAAATAGAAGAACAATTGATTTGATTGCTGCCAAATGCTACTTCTACCACTCAAGAGCTTATGAATTAACTAATCAATTAGATAAAATTCGTGGCTTCCTTCATCTTAGACTGCGTACCGCAACTCTTCGTAATGACTTTGAAGGACAGGCTGTTCTTATAAACTGCTTGCTCAGGAATTATTTGCACTACAATCTTTATGATCAAGCTGATAAGTTAGTTTTAAAATCTACTTTCCCAGAAACTGCAAGTAATAATGAGTGGGCCCGCTTCTTATATTACTTGGGCAGAATAAAGTCAGCACGTTTGGAGTATTCTGCTGCTCATAAATATTTGGTGCAAGCTATGCGCAAGGCCCCACAAACTACAGCTGTTGGATTTAGGCAAACAGTTCAAAAACTTGCAGTCACTGTTGAGCTTTTGTTAGGAGACATACCAGAAAGGCAGATTTTCAGACAAGCAGCTTTAAGGAGAGCTTTGGCTCCATATTTCCAATTAACACAGGCTGTTCGATTAGGAAATTTACAACGTTTTGGTGAAGTATTGGAAAACTTTGGACCTCAGTTCAGATCTGATCACACCTTTACTTTGATTTTGAGATTAAGACACAATGTCATCAAAACAGCCATTCGTTCCATTGGACTGTCATATTCCCGCATTTCTCCAGCAGATATTGCTAGAAAGTTAGGATTAGATTCAGGAGTAGATGCTGAATTTATTGTGGCCAAGGCCATTCGCGATGGTGTGATAGAAGCTACCCTAGATCCAGAAAATGGATACATGCGAAGCAAGGAAACAACAGACATTTACTGCACAAGAGAACCACTGCTTGCTTTCCACCAGAGAATTACTTTCTGCTTAGATTTGCACAACCAAAGTGTTAAAGCTATGAGATATCCACCAAAATCTTACGGAAAAGATCTTGAGTCAGCTGAAGAACGCAGAGAAAGAGAACAACAAGACTTAGAATTAGCTAAAGAAATGGCCGAAGAAGATGATGATGGATTTCCTTAAATAAAAAAATTTCATTAACTAACAAAACTTTGTTTATTACAGAAGTTTTATTGTTTACTTTTCAGTAATTGTTGTATACTAATAGCGATTGAGTATTTTTTAAAACTCGTAAATAAAATCTTAATATACAATTTGTCAATAAAAAATATTCTATTTATACTCATTTTGTGTATTTTATATTAAAAGAAAATTTTCAAAAATAAATTTTACATTTAATAAAAAATAAATAAACTTAATTTACATAAAATAAAAATTCAATTTGACATAGTTCTTTATGAAAAAAATTAAACTGTTAATTAAATATACACTCTTCTTAATTAATTTTACAATTGTTTACAAGTTGATATTTGTATTTCTCCCTTTCAAGGACATTAACTCCGCAACCTATATCCCTTTTAATTTCGTTTATAAATTTTTTATACTCATTGATTCGAATACTATCCTACACCTACTTAGGTGTATTTCTTTCTATGCGCTTCATTAGTTTATTTTGCGTGACGTCATCGAAATCGATGCGCGGCGTTTAGTGCGCACACGTTTTGTGTTTGTGGATCAAGATTGTAGAAGTGCAGCAGACCGCGTACTACTGTGTAGCTACGGTATACGGATAGATCGTAGATGTCTATTTGACTTAAGGTCAGCTGACGTTGTAAAATTCGTGTTTATGTGGGATTGAATTAAACAAAAAATCGAAAATGTCAGCGCCAAAATTAAGTTCGAAAAGAATGAAATGGGCTTTGGACTTTTCTCATAAGTAAGTATAAAATCAAAACACGCGGGGTTAGGAATAGTTTTTATAACCTCAATTATGTGCATTTATATTCTATGAAAATATCAATACAAACATTTTGTGATTAATAATGCAAACGTTTTATTTTAAGAAACAAACTGGAGAAAAACTCAGATTTGGCATCTCCTCCTGGTTACACACACGGAACTGCACTTGTTCACAGTACAGATCATTCCAGAGATTCGAATTCGAATCACTTAATAATTAAGAAGTCATGGGACTTAGCCCTTGGACCTCTAAAACAAGTTCCAATGAACCTTTTTATAATGTACATGGCTGGAAACTCCATTTCTATTTTTCCAATTATGATGGTTGGCATGTTAATTATCAGACCAGTCAAGGCTCTATTCACACTTCAACAAAGTAAGTTGTAAAATAAGCATAATTACTTTTCAAGAGATATTTAAAAAAAACTTATATTTATTATTTAGATACTTAGTTAACTTGTGCTTATTATAAGGATAATAAATTTTACAATAACTATTTGCATACCATATGTCATTCAAATATAAACTGGAAATTAATGAAATTGTTATTTCTTTTCAGCATTTAAGGTAATTGAAGGAACACATGCACTTGGACAAAAATTTGTGTTCTTTTTGGGTCAGATTGTAAACATTCTATTAGCTCTTTATAAATGCCAATCAATGGGTCTTTTACCGACACATGCTTCTGACTGGCTTGCATTTGTTGAACCTCAAACAAGAATTGAATATTCTGGTGGAGGTTTCGTATACACGTAATTAATAGGTTCATAAATTTTGTGATACAAAAAAAAAGTAAATTATTCTTTGATCTATACATTTCCTGATTTATTTTTTACAATTACCATTACAATGTCTGTAGAACTATCACACATAATTGTAAATAAAAAATGTTTATAAAAAAAAATATATCACTTGTGTATGTACAAATAAAATTTTATAAATTTAAAGCAACTTGTGTTAATCTTTTTTTTTGTGATCTTGGGCAAATTCTTTTATACGCTCTATTATTTTACCAGGTTCATCCACTCTAGGTATCTAAAATAAATTCATTATTGCAGATGAAAATTAATAGTATAGGTCACTTGACTTATGGATGAAATAAATACCTCATAATTTTGACTTAAATAAATTCCAGTGTAAACACCGAGGCCAAAAGTAAACTGAAATATTATGCAATGTGAAGTAAAAATTTATTGCTATATAATATTTAAAGTAAAACTGAATTATTATCGTACCAAAAATTTCAACATTTTGGAGTAAAGGTTAACGCAATATCAGAGATGACTAGGATTCTTAGGAATGCAACTGTAAGTATCCAAATATACTCAACAAACCTCAACTGCGCTCAACAACAAATAAAGATGCAATTTTTGAGATATATTGAGTATACATAGTACTAGATAGAGTCGGTTTACACAGTATTCAGTAAATGTAGGTTATACGCGCTGTTGGAGCATTTTGGACAACTGCAAACTCGAGGGAATTGGATAAGAACAGTCGGCCACCTAGTATACTTGGAATAGAAGGTGAATCAAGTGAAATTACATTTGTGGATCGCCCTCTTGAAAGTTCCACGTAGCTCGTGGCACGTACGCGGGGCACTTGCGTGAGGTGAGCCGCGAGGGGAAGGGGCGCAGAGCAGGGGGCATTAGCGTGTGTACACATACAATAGAGGCGCACCTTTCGGTTTTTCCAGTTAATAAAATGACACTACAGAGTTCGTAGCGTAAAATCGACAAAATTCCGTTTATCTTGCCACCACCCCCATCTTGCCTGGCGACGGGACTCCTGAAAATTCGGTGGGAACGATAAAAGAGGCCCGTCTTTCATTTTGGAGCAGAGCAGACGATGATATTTCGGTGAACGTCATTATCAGTGTTGCAGCCGAATTTTCTGAAACGGTAAATTGATGCTCCTTAGCGTGTTTTGTTCATTATATAGAGTAAGGTGTAAATTTTTAAATGAATTATGACTAATTTGAGCCGACGCTCTAACTGTTACTGCATCTACAATCTTGTTGCTCATCTCATCTTTTATGCTGGCTTGTTCTAAACAAAAAATGTAACTTATACTAAAATGTTAAAGCTCAAAGTGATCCTCTAATTACATTCCAAAACTAATGTTCTAATATTACTTAATAATTACTGTGATTGTTATTAATCTCGTTTTATTTTCACAAATCATTTTTAATGTTTTCTTCAGTTGCACGATCATCTTTGACAGTGTAAGGGGGCCTTGCGTAGCTACTAAACGCCTGCATCTATTACAGATTGTTATAGTTCAGTTTCACAGATGCCATACATTTTGGTTCGTGGTAACCTTGCGTCCTATGGTCACAGATATCCTTGGAGAGTACTTGTGTCTGGCCTAAAAGGTATTGTCCACCATTTTTAACTTTGCCCTTAATTGCCTTTACTTATTACTTTCTGAATTAACTATACTTCTTTTTTGTTTTCTGTTCATTTTGTGTTTGTATACTCTAACTCTTAAACAACTAAATTTTTGTTAATTTATTTCAGTATTGATTATAACACTTTTAATATAAAATATTTTTTCAGCGGCAGACATAGAGCAATTAAGTCGCTTTGCTTCAGGAGGGTACTGCGACGATTCAACAATTGTTTATCTACAGCACCCTTGTGTAATACTAACAGCATTAGAGGTATTAGGCTACAAAGTTGTTGCATCCTCTAGTACAAGTGTCAAACAAGATTATAATGAGTATATGTGGACTATGAGAAAAGATTTCTCTGAACCAGAACCTGAAGCTGTAATTAAAGCAGGTGAGATTTTGTTGCATAATTTATTAATAATTTTTGCTTTTCGTTTTTAAAATTAAAAATTGTAAGAATTCTTTATAAAATAACGAAGCGTCTATTGCGTGTTTCCACGAAACAATATATCGGTAACAATAGCCTTCTGTTTTACCAACAACGCTTTGACACTTGTAAAAACCGAAAAGGTAACTGCTCCGCAGCTAGTGCGACAGTGGCTATGTGAAAGTAAATGCGTATGTGTGTGGATTGTGGTGAAGCAGAAAGCTTATATACGTTCATGTACGCGTTTCGTTTGTAGTAGTGTTGATTCCGTTTTTCGTGCGTTCTGCGAGGACTCGAGGAGTGTACTATGAAATCATTATTATAGTACAATTTACGTGATACAGTTTACTGAAGGTGTGTGGAAGTTGAATATTTATTATTATTCTGTAACTCTTGTAAACAACATAACATAAATTTATATTATGAAAAATGGAGAGGCTTTAGTGAATGGGTTACAGCTAGAAAGTTTCAGGTTATAAATTGAAACTATTAAACAAAATGATTATGAGTCGTACATTAAATTATATCTTTAAAATTCTGTAAATTCAAATGCCCTGTAGAAATTTCGAGTAAAAAACGAAATTTCGTAAAGGTGAAACTGGTATCGCGCGCGAGTTTCGTCATTATTGCTTTACAGTGTTATACAGTGTTTAAGACAAACTCAATTTCGTCGCCTACACTTCTATTTTGCAACAATGGTGAAGAAAAGAGGAATCGTTTGGAACTTTTTCACAAAAAAAGTGCATGGATCACAGATAACAGCTTTTTGTAAATTTTGTGATCAATCGTACATACAAAATGCAACGAGGATGGAAAAACACATTGAGCGCTGCATCAAATGTCCAGCAGATGTAAAGAGAGATTTCATGAATGCAGTGAGAAATAAAAAAGCTAAGTCTTTGTTAATGGTGAAGTATGGTGAAAATTGGACGATGCAAGCACCACATACTGTACAAAATAGTACAAGTAATGATAATTTAGTTAATATGGCAGACTGGCAATACAGAGATGAGTACAATAATCAAGTTTCTACAAATGATGCAAATGAAGAAATAAGTGAAGTTGTTGATTCAAAAAGTTGGAATACTAATGCAAATATTGAAAACGAACAAACTGAAGAAACTGCTGAAAATAGAGGATGGGAGTCAGAAGAGAGAAGTGCAGAAGCTGAACCTGTTATCGAGGGTAATTACAGGACAGGTTATTATTGAATTATTAAAAATTATTTTAATTGAAATAATGCAACAATTAACATCTATATGTACTACAAATTTTTAGGAAGCCCCCAGGAATCTGCTGAAGGAACGGCACCTTTTATCAGGCGGACACAATCAAATAGGAGATTATCTCAATTACCTCTTCTTTCTGGTCGCACATTAGTTAATAGTGTTATACAAAATAAAATTCAGCATGAACAGTATTTAGAAAAACGAGCATTAAGGCGAGCTGCAGAATTGGAATTGCAGCGAAAAACGTTAGAATTACAAAAATATCAGTGGGAATATGAAAAGGAAAAGTCTCAAAGTGAAGCACGATGGGCACATGAATGTAGAATGATGCAATTAAAAGAAGAACATCAACTACAATTAATAGAACAAATTCGAAACCGGACAGCACCTGTACAAATGAACCAAATGTAAATAAGAAATATAACAGTAGCTTAATATTTCTGCAGTTGTATTCAGTTTTACTGTTGACCAAGCATTTAAAAAATAATAAATACTTAATTTAAAAAAAACATGAATCTTATGTACTTTATAAATATTAAGTATGTCTGTTAAATTTGTATTAAAAAGTAACATATTTCTCATGTTATTGAAATAAGTAATTTAAATGAAAGATATATTTTTATTTAAAACTCTTTATCATTAATGTAAAATTGTAATAAGATAAATAAGTGAAATTTATAAATTTTTCATATGTACATTTCTATTTATATAAATAAATCTTTACGATATTACAGATATTTGCATTATTTTCTGACCCTTTAAAAACATAAATATAAACATACTATTTAGTACCTGTTCCATAAAAGTAGTTTAACAATCATTATATATAAAACTTTCTTTTTTAGAACTTAAAGACAACGAGGTCTGAGGTGAATTTTCTGTAAGAAAGAAAAATGTCGGACAAAGAAGCAAAAATGGCTGAAAAATTAGCACAATTGGTGGCCACTGAAAATTACTATTATGTGGCCATAAAAGGCTCGCCATTTTCGATGGACTGCGTAGCCTTCGGATTGACAAAGGATGAAATCCTGGCATTATCGAAAAGATTCCCCAATACAGGGACAGACGTCGTTAATGGCGTCGTAATAAAAGGTTTAAAAATGTTTTTATAAGAATGTGTCTTTTCTGCAAGAACGTCAACTTTAATTTAAAAAGAGAAATAATTTAAGAAATTTGAAAGAATCACTTGTTAGCGTTCTTGTAAGATATTTTTTATATTACACTATTTTATAAATAAAAGTGTGATTTTGAATATTTCCTCTTTTTAAATTCCAGGATCACCACTCAGCGTCATAAATGCTCTCTCCGAATTAGGCTATAGAGTGGTTTGCAGCACCGGAGAGGCCGAAATATTGTGGACACTTCAAAGAGAAACTTAAACTTAGATCTTCGCAACACCTCAAACGTCTCGCAGAGTGAACTTACCGTACAATTTCGTAATAATTTAAAACGTAACGCGTCGAAGAATGAAGTATGCCGTAACGAGATTTTAATTTTACCGCCACCCACGACCTTTGCGTGGCTATGGGTAAAAAGAAGAAAAAAAAATAACGAGCGACTCTTCGAAATTTTACGTTAAATGTTCAGAAAGAATTTACCTTGTTTTAAAGTATATTTTTAGTATCACTCATAATCACAGAATTTTCAATGAAACGTACATTTTTGAGGACCAATTTTTATTGAGAAACTTTTATTTTACGAAAACGAACTGAAAAGTATTTGTACACAAGAGAAGTGTGCGATAAGAAAACACTGGTACTAAATGCATTTCAGTCTTTGATTTCTTATACAAGAAGTATATTCAGTATTTTTGATAATTTTACCAATTTTATCGTACGTCTTTTTAAGATTCCCTACGAAAAATTGTGAAATGATAACGTGCAGCTTTTAATTAAGAAAACGCGCTCGAAGCGCGATAAAATCATGAGACCGGTTAAATCCGCATTTTGCAAATTTTATGAGAAAACTGCATTGCAAAGATTTTTGAGGAAGCTCATTTTTATGACTCATATCTACAACATTCCAAAATTCAATACGGACGAAAGAAAATAAACTGAACAGAAATTTCAATATATCTTTTTTTTGTTCGTTTAAAGAGAAAAATAATAATTTAACAAAACAAATTGTCAGTACAATGCCTATGAGAATTTCTGTGCGTTTATATATATTTTTGAAAAATGTTTTAAAAACTTTATTTAATTTATTTTGTACTGATGTTTAAGAAATGAATATTAAATGTTATATCCATTATTTGTACTTATTAGGACTAGAGTATTGAATACATCACTAGACTAAAGTTACCGATATTTCCTCCAGTTCGCCGATATTCGATTTTATTTTATGTAAAAAAAACAAACGATAAAAATGCATGCATTTTCTTTGTTTGTTCTAAAAAAAAGCACAGATAGAGAATTGAGATTCATTCGTAATGGAGACTTTTTCTCCATTTGACAAAAGTTAGAAAATAACAGGAAAACGGTATGTAGAAGTAATAAAAGGAAATAAAATATTTCACAATGTTGCTCAGAGTTTACAAAATACGTAAAATCAAAAGTTAATAAAATAGCAATTATAATTTTCAATATAATCATGTAACAAGTAAAGCAGTGATTACAAATCTGATGAAAATCAATAAATATTGTGCAATAATAGTTGCATTAAATAAATATATCTTATTAAGATACTTTTTTTTACATTGAAATGACCAATACTGATTTGTCATACTGGTTTATCTTAAAGATACCTAATTTTTTAATAGCCCATTTTGTTTTTTTATGAAAACTACATATTATGTGGCCTATAGTAGTACTTAAACGTTAATTATATGATTTAGGAAGAAAGAGTATGTTTAGCGAATATTATAATTTATAAACTTTACACTCATGCCTTAAATCAATGAATTGTATGTTAACTTTGTCGTTAATGATGTCTGTCTATTTTATGAAATTTCTTATACTGATTCTACTATATATGAATGAGTAATTAAAGTATAGCTTATATTTGCGCTTTGTGTAATGTAAACATTTATGTTATCAATTATTGTAACAATATAAAAATTGTCTAAATGTTTATGTTTCTTTCAATTTACCCTACTCTCAAAAATCTCAGTTTGTGATTATCAATGCTACAAAAATTTTATTATAGTAGGTTGCAGATAATCAGATATGGAATCAACTACTAAGCACTCTCATGATGACGATTCATGCTGTAACTGCAAATCTGGAGATGCTGTCAGACAAACCTTATCAGAATTAGATTTTGAACGTGGGATATGGTATGCAGGTGTGTAAATTTTACACAAATAAAGAAATTGAATTGAACTTTTTACATCATTTAACTACTTATATTCAATCTTTCCTATTTTAAAATCATTTGTTATTAAAAGTTAATTTTTTTTGCAATAGATAAAATTGAATTTTATATTTTAATTATAGCTCAATGTAATGATCTGGAAAGAGTAAATTCCCTTTTGAATAAAGGCACTTCTCCCGACATAGAAGATTCAGCTGGCTACACTGCTTTGCATTATGCAGCACGCAATGGTCATGATAAAATTTGCAGGGAACTCTTGAGGCGAGGAGCCAATGTCAATGCAGTTACTCGATCCGGAAGAGCAACACCTCTTCATAGAGCATCAACACAAAGACATGTTCACATAGTACAATTGCTGCTGAATGCTAATGCAGATGCAAATATACAGGATGCAGATGGTTTTACCGCTCTTCATCGAGCAATAATGTCTGACTGCGACCCAGTTTCCAAGCTACTGATAGCGAATACAGATCTGAATTTAAAAGATAATTCTGGTTGCACCATAAAAGAGTTAGCTGAGAAAAAGGGCAAACAAGAACTATTTTCATAAATTCTGAATTACTCCTACATTTCTTAAAATACACGTTAAAATTGTAAAATGTAATTTGTAACAATAAAAGTAACTGTCCATTAAAAAAGGTCGTGTTGCAAAGTAAACGCCGCGCTCGCGAAAGAATCGCGCGCAAAGTGTTTTAAAAGGAGTTTATCTAAAGCTCCGGGTTAAGAGTCTTGAAAGGAATGCAAATAGATGTCATTTCCTTTGGAGGCCCTGAAAAGAAAAGAAATTTGCATGTTCGCTGAAAAGGAGGAGTGATGTAATAAAGGTTCAGCCCGCGCAGCCTCGGCCAGCGCCTCGGAGCGACAAAGGCGGCCTTTTCTCGCGCTGCTCCGCTTATCAGCCGGTGTATTATACCCCGGTCGCTTCCGAGTCGCCGTGTGTCCTCCGCTGCGCTCGCTGCACGCTCGCCCGCTCTCGAAAAACGGGCGATCGGGCGGCAGTCGGCACAGGGCTCGGCGCGCGAAAAAAAGTCGATAACGGCAACGTGGAACGGGGAACGGGCAACGGCTCGCGTAACTGGGACATTTACCTTGCGGCGGCTTGGCTGTGTGAGTGAAAGGGGTCCCTCGCGGCTCGGCGACTCGCGAGACTAGGCGAGCGCGCTAGAGAATGCTCGGCGGGTCGTGCTCTTGATATTGAATCGCTCGTGCGACATCGGAGGCCCTCGGGCGTCCCCGCGGCGGCGGGGCGGCGCTGGGGGCGGGGAGAGCGGCGAACGGCGCAGTTTCCGCGGCCCCGCGGGGCCGCAACTCGCGGATCGGCGCGTCGACCGGTGCTGCCACCTGAGGCCCCCCCGAGCGCCCGGCCGCGGCGCGTCTGCGCGCGAGCGCCGCTCTCGCGGCCGTGCAGTTGGCAGGCCGCGCTGGGGCCGACTCAGGCCAGTCGCAGTGCACGGACGCAGCAGCACGCCGCCCCGCGCGTGTGTGCGCCCAGCAGAGCAGAGCGAGCGAGAGAGGAGAGCGAGGCAGCGCAGCGAGCCGAGGACTGGGCCAGGAGAAGGTGTGTGTCCGGCCGCGGGCCCGCCGAGCGCGCGGGACCAGTCGTCAGCGACGCCGGAGAGGCCGAGTGTGCGCGAGTGCCGCGAAGGTGTGTATCGCGGGGATCGGTGCCAACCGCGCGACTGACGTTTAACCCGCAGCAGGCGACGGGAGCAGCGGTGCCGTGTGATTGTCACAGTGCGCGAGTGAAGGAGCGGACGCGCGACCCACGGGTCATCCGCGCGCCACGTACGCGACGTCGACGACGGCGAGATCGGTGTCCCGGGGACTCGGGGCCCCCGCGCCCACTGTGTGTATACCTGCGCCGCCAGCGCGAGCGCGCGACACATCGGGGGCATACACATGCGCGGAGTGGGTTCGTAGGTGAGTGCCGCGGCCGCGACCCGGAGGCGCTCGTGGGACGGGTACCGAGGAGACCGCCGAGAGCGGAGGACGGACAGTAGCAGCAGCAGCACACCGTGCGTGTCTCGCTGGAAGTCGCGCTCCGTCTCTCTCGCACCCGAAGGCGCAGTCGGCGCCGACACGCACTCACACAGCCACGGCGCGCCTCGAAAACAGTTGTTGACCGAGCACGGCGCGCTCTCCGGGGCCACCGGGACGAGGAGGGAGGGGGGCGCACGCACACGCGCACGCCGCGGCCCGAGCAGCAGCGCCGAGAGGGCATCGCCGAACCTAACCTCGCTCGGGCGAGCGCACGCCTAACCTAACCCCGTGCACGGGAGATCGTGGAGCAGCAGCGGCCAGCCGAACGCGTATAAAAGGAGATCAGTCCTTTGCGTCGCCACGGGGAGTGAGCGGTCTCTCTCTCTCTTTCACGCGAGGCACCCGCGATTTATCGACCGGCCGGCCGTCGATCCGCGGGCTCGTTCACCTGGATCGTGGGCCCTAGTCGGGGCCCACGCGCACCGCCGGTGGACGAGAAAGCTGCGCGCACGCGAGAGCGGAGGCGGCGAGGTTAGGAGCCGCGGAGGTAAACACCGCTCGGTGATTTTTGCGTCGCGCTGTGTATTCGCTCCTGTCCCCACCGGCCCCACCCCCACCCCCTGCCTTCCGGTGCGAATCTTGTGCAGCCGTCCGCAATTGGCGTGCGCGAGCCGCGCGCATTCCTGTCGACTTTTTTCTGCGAACGTAGGCAGCGTCGACGTCAACGACCGCGACTCGGGAATTTCGGCAGCGCCTCCCGCGTCCGCGGCCGACAACCGCGCGGAGCCCCGGAGGCGAAGGCAGTGCGCACGCAGGATGGTTTGTTGTGCTCCTCTCTTTGGCCGGCGACTCGAGTTTCGCGGGGCTCTCGCCGTTTCCTAGAAGTCTTAGGCGGGCGGGCAGTGCAGCCCGATGAAAAGCGCCTCGCTGTTGCGCTGCTAAATAAAATCCAGCCAACTACTCCGCGAATGTGTAACGGTTGCGCGAGTGCACCTCCGAGACTGCTTGCTTTTACACATGTTTCACTCTGTTGCTCCATTTTGACACTTGCAAGTCTTTGGTAAATATCAGTTTTTGAGAATTTTTAACGTAGCACCTGTGACTCAAGTTAGTATTCTTAAATTCGAATTTTATTTCCGTCTATTTTGTGATTAGTACATCTCTAATAAGAGTTTTAAACTGGTCAATTAGAAGAATCTGTCAAAAAGCAATACTTGGTGTACAGATAACAGAAGAATTCAAATAAATCACAAAATTAATTTGTCTAAAACTTGTAGATTTAAGGATATGCTTTTCACAATGAAAACAATTTAAATGACACGTGTGAAATATAATTTCGAAATTTAACCGTATTTTATGATGTAAACGAATTACATCCAATGAGAAGGGACATCATATTCATCAGCTCAAGATTTCTAAAAAAAGTATCTTTATTTCTTTATCGCGTTATATTTTTCCACATATTGTAACAGGTGACTTCCACACTGACTTCATTCTTACATGAAGCTTATGAATACAAACGTGGCGAATAAGACTATTTTTATCACCACAGCGATAAGTTTTAATGCATAGTCTGATTGTTAATGTTAATATGGAAATTCTCTTTTAATTTAATGAACAATTTTGAACACAAGATAATTTGCCTTTAGAGCAGTTTAATTGATTTTGTTAAAACAATGTGGTTACCCTAATTAAAAAATGCAGCACATAGAAACAAAGAAAAAACATGTGGAAAAGTAATTTTATTTAATGATCGGTGCCACTGTCTAATCCCATGCGCAACTCAAAATCTGCGTGAGAATAATCAATAACCGACGCCTGCGTAAAACTTAATTACTCGAGGCGCGAGCCATAAGAGAAGTGGTTTTTTTTTATTATTTTTTTTCATTATTTCCCGAGTCCCGTGGCGATCGATCAGGCGAAATGAGAGCCGCAGAAGCGCGCGCTTGAGCGGTTATAGCTAGAGTCCAGCGCTGGTCTAACAGTTTCCCGGGAAGCTTGTTTCGCCAAGATTTATCGGCGAATCTCGATGGCGATTTCGGCCGAGGGAGCCGCGGAGGAGGAAAGAAGCTTTCATTAGAAGCGAAGGCACGCACGTTGCGTTTCAGGGGGCCCCCCCTCCGTACACCGTAAATTTGCCGTCTTCTCGGGCGAGGAGCGGCGCGCGCGCGGCTCCCCCCGCGGATGTGTTCGCGCGCCTCAAGGTTGCGGAGCGAAAATACCGGCCGACGTGTATCTCCGCTCCCTCGTCGATTTTATTTTTAACGGTCTCCCCCGCGTTTCTTTTCCTCTCGCGCTCTAGCTCTAGAGCGGAGAAAAATAACGGAAGCGCGCTCGGACATCAGCTTGAAAACAAACCCATCTAATGCACGTTTGTGTCCTCCGCAGGTGTGGCAGTAGCAGCAGCAGCAGCAGCAGGAGCAGTAGGAGCAACGACGGCGGCCAGCCGAGTCGAGTCTCGGATACGGAACGAGAACGCGAGGACTCCGCCTCTGGGAGTCCGTGACGCCGCGACGAGGAGGCGGCGAGGCGCGCTGGACGCGTGTACCACATAGTGCGGGGGACGACGGCGCATAGGCCCGCGGAGCGCGGCCTTTCGCCGGGCCGGCCTCGGTGCCGGTACAGACTCGCCGCGAGGGAACAGTCCGGCTGCGGTGTGCGGAATCGTCGCAAGTGGGCGAAACTCGAGGAGGACGCCTGGTGCGGTCCGCGAGTGAATATTGATGCCTCTTTTACGCGGTTGGTGATAACGCGATTATCCGTATAAAGTAACCGCCACGAGTCCGCGTAAGGAAAAATAAGTGCTGAAGTGGAGTGATTAGAAGCGGAGCTCGGGGGATATGAGGGCCCTCCGACGACTCGGCGAGTGGTGAGAGTGATTTTTTTCGCGACTCTGTCGGTGATCACTTTTCGAGCCCCCGGCCTCCGGCTGGTCAGGGGGTGGGGGCGGAAGAGGACCTCGTCGCAGCGGCGCGTGACCACGTTGCCCGCGAGCAGCGAGCGCTGACGCTACGACGGAACATCCTCGGCGCTTCGTGGCCACGCCTACCCTCGATGAGAGGAGGCACATGTCCATTGCTGCCGCTGAAAATGCAGGGTGAGTCACGACAATACACACTTTTGCTCTCGAGCTTTCCCCGAGCGAGATCAGCTGATTTAAACTCCCCCTCTCTCGGGTTCTCTCCCTCCCGGCTGCGGCGGCCGGCTATCCCGCTGACCGATTTCGCGGCTCCGATTCCGGCGTCGCCGGCGGCCTGCGCCTTTGGTCGCGCCGCACCGAAGAGAGAGAGAGAGAAGGAGCGACGTGTCGGAAGGTGCCTCGAGAGAAAGAGGCAGCGCCGCGAGCGGGGGGGGAGAGCCTTGGCCCGGATACCCGTGCAGCCGCGCCGCCGCTGACTTAACCCTGGATATCGCGCGCGCGAGAGCCTCCGTCCGCGAGCGCACGCCGAGAAGCCCGACTTTTCATTTCGTCGCTTGTTCTTTCCACTCTTCACGCGGCGTTTCCCCCGCGCTGCCGGCGCGTTATGCCACAGCTGGAGCCCACGGAAAAGCTCCGCTCTTTAATTTCTCTTTTTTTTTTACATAACAGCAGTCGAAGGTGACAGTATCACTGCCTTACGTGTCCCCGAGAAGTGGGCGTACGTAATCAATATTTAATCCCTGATAAGATTTATTTCTGAAACGAGTGCTTACAATTTTAAGAACGAATGTGCTAATTATTAGATACTAATTAAAAAGATTACTAATCAAAAAGAAAAAAAAGCAGTTAAATAACGTACAGAAGATCGCGTTGAAAGAATCTTTTCTCGCGAAGAATCCGACACTTTGGAAACCGTCGCTCGTTTCGGCTGGCGAGCAGCAGAGCCTCGTGATCGGGCGCGAAGTGGGCCGGCGCCTCTCTCGCTCTTACCTGCATCGAACTTGGGTATTACACGCGGGCGAGCGCTCGAAAGTTTCGCTTTCGCGCCCTTGGCCGCGCCGCGGCGAATTTTTCGAAAGCGAGCGTGATCGCGCGGCCGTGCGGGCAGAGCGGAGCAACAGCGGCACACACGGGCCTAGCGTATATAGGCGCGCGCACCTGTTATTTCCACAAAAGCGATTCTAACTCCTCCCCCTCCTCCCCGCCGCACTCGCCCCGTAGCCGCAGCAGCGGCTTTTCAACGGGCTATACCCGGCGAAGCTCCGCTTCCTTTCTGTCTCTCGTGCGTCTCCGCGCGCGTGCACACGCGGCTCCTCTCGCGAGGATCCCTCGGGCCTCGTTCGAACAATTACAGAAATTCCTCTCCCTGCTCCGCGAGAGAGCGATTTCGGCTCTCGCTCGCTCGCGCTTCACTTTTCTTTTTTTTTTATCGCTAGCCGCGCTATTGGGTTATGCGAGATTTCGCTTTTTATGGTACTCCCTAGCGGCGCCGAGTGGCTGCAAATGAACTTTGCACCACGTGAGATTTCTCGCCGTCTCGCTCCTTCTCTTTCTCCCCCCGTTTGGCCGGAGCTACAATGCGTGCGGCCAGGAGCGCCTTGTATTCTTTCATTAGCGAGCACACATCCTTCTTGATTTTTATCGAGCGTACCCGGTGTACGTGCATATCTAGTTACTGTTTCGCAATAATTAACGCACACCTCGCACACAAGAGCGCTCTTCTTCAAGAGCTCTCTACACCCAAGGTAAATAATATGATTAGCGCGAGCATAAAACGCCGCGTGATTTATATGTTAGCGGCGAAGAAATATAAGCAAGGCACCCTTCGCTATAAAATAAAGAGTGCGTTTTTCGCACATTGTTCTAATAACAGAACGGCGGAATCCCTCTAACTCGGCAGCTGCTACATTATGTAACTATTTCCCCCCGGCCCTTTTATAACAAAGCAGCGTTTGAAAAATAAACAAGGCAAATAAGTGCGAAAGGCGCCGCGTGATATTTCTCGCTGAAAAAAATCTCCTTTTGTTGCCGCTAGGTAGTATAATTGAGTAAACGACGGCGATATCCGGCGCAGGGAGGAAGCCTTTAAAAAGTTCGCTCGCTCGTACAAGTTCGCCCGCTCTATAACTCCCTGCTCCGCCTCCCTTTCGATCTCTTGGCTTTCGATTTTTCTACGCGATGCAAAGTAGAAACGGCGAGGAGCGATACGACTCGCGGCGAACGACGAAGGTTACAAGCTCGCAGTAACACATTGTACGAGCGGGCAATTCATATATCTCTCGCTCCGCTCCGGCGTACATCCCCGCAGCTCTCTCTCTCCCTCCCTCGTGGTTTCTCAAAATTTCGCTCGAACGAAAGGGAGCACGAACGAGGCGGGCTGGAAAAAAAGAAGAGGAAGGAGAGCGCGCGGAGTAAAAAAAGGAAGGCAGAGCGCGGCCCGGTGAAAAGAAGCGAGGCGCTCCCGCGAGAAGTCGCGAGATTTGGGTAAATGTGCCGTTGCGCATGCACGCATTCGCAGAAATTCTGCCCCGTGGCTTTCGGCCTCCGTCTTTGTCGGGCATTAAGGCTGCACAGTACAGAGCAGCGCGAGCGCGCGCGTCATACGTTGCGGTTTACGCTTTGTCGAGGATAGCCATCTTTATGCGCCGCCGAGCCGGCCGGGGCGCTCGCTCGCTCCGTGTGTTATGCCGCGGCGATATTCTCCGTTTCTGCGGTGTGAACGACTCCTTCGTCCTTGAACCTATTAGGCGCCGAGACTCCGCCGCTGCGCCGATATATTCCGTCTTCTTTCTCGCGCGCACTGCTGCTCCTGTGCCTCCCTTCGCGCTCACGAGCGTCCGTTAAGCCTTTACAATCCCCGTCCTCCTCGCGCTCCTAGACTAGCTTCCAAATCCCCCCTCCGTCTCGCTCGCTCCTTTTCTCTGCCGGCTGCGCGCGGAGCTCCTATTTGTTGTGTGCAGACATGACTAACGTACACGTGCTACTTATCCCCGCGATTCGTACACTTGCGCTCCATTCATCCTTTCTTCGCTGCAGGATTTTGATTTTGCCTTTGTTTTTGTGGAGTGACGATTTAGAAAAAGTAGTTGGAGCGAATTGTTAGTTTAATCAAGATTTCGACGGAGGCATCGCGCGACGAAATGTCGATGGCTTTTTTTTCGCAGCGCGGACTTTCGGTTTGATACTCCAAGGTGAAACGTTAATGTGGATTATTACACCTCGTCTCTCGAAACTCCGTCGAAGGGGAATTTTTTTGCCACTCTTCGAAACTTTCGTTTTCGTGAGGTTTTAAAAGATTGCTTTAGATTGCATAACAGTCGAGGCCTTAGTGTGATAATCGCTCCGTTAACTACTTTTAAATAGGCTACATTGTTCAGTGACGTATTGAAAACTTTTTAGTACGGGCCGCGAGAAATCGTTGGGAAATCGACCAAAACTAAACAATAATTAAAAGTAATTCTAACGCTTACACGCGGCATTCTCATTAAATTAATCTAACAGCTATGATAATAAGCACTGACCCTATCTTATCGTGACTTGAAATGAGTAGAATTTAACGAAATTTTGCAAGTCCTCGCATAATAATTTTGAATATCTGAAGCAGTTATCGCAATTTGCTAATAGATTTCTGTTTGAAAATAAATTGGAAAAAAAATTTTTTTTTTTCCAAAAGCGTTAGAAACGTTATACGTAGCGCTGAGTCAGTTGTCAAGTAATTCATTTTTTTCTTTTTTTCTTTATTTATAGAATCGTACACACTAAAGTGCATTGCCTCGATGGTTTATCGCATTTCGACTCGTGTGTATTTTGTCGTCACTTTGAATATTCAAATTGCTGCTCGCTGATAAGGTTCACGCTGGACAATGAAATTTGTCAAGTTCAAAGGACTCTAAGACTGGGCCATTAAAAGGTTAAAGCCCGGGGGTTTACTCGAGTTTCTTGCCCTTACGTACGCAATAACAGAGGAAATACTAAATCGCACGAAATAGTAAAGGAGCGAAAATGAACAAAAAACGGAACAGCCAAAACGAAAGTGCCTCGCTCTTCGATTAACATCGCCGAGTCAATGCTTTGACGCAGAAGTAGGAATGACCTCTCGTACTGAAAAATTGCCTTATGACAAGTATTATTTTGTCTGCTTAATTCTCACTCAATTACTTTAATAACGTGAAACAACTTTTTCTTATTTATAGATTAGCAAATACTTTTTTTCTTTAGTTTTACTTTTACAAAATATTATTTTACTTTTTATCTGTCATATTTAATCTAGTTTTTTAGTTTTTTAAAAAGTCACGTCTAGGAATGCATAGTTTGATTAGGATTGAAAAAGTATTGTCTTTTATATTAATCAAATTCAAATTCCAATTAAAAAAAATACAGATCTGATTAAATTATTATTTTTAAAGAATCATTTTTTTCTTAAATATTTTTTTGCGAAGTATATTGTAATTATGGATAATTGTTTAAAATAACTGTGTAACATTTACTGAATAAGTAACTTGCCTGAAAGTTAGTTAAATATTTTTTCCACAAAGAACTACGTTTTTTAATGTAGCTTTTTATTTGTTAAAAAAAGTATTTATGTGATTGTAAAATTGCATTCCTGCTGTTGAGGTTCTCACTGTTTTGTAACCACTCCTTTCAAGAAGGAATCAAAGTTTTATTTTACATTCTAAAATGGTATCACGGTTCAATTCTATCTGACCTTCATCGGTAATTGTTCACGAATGTTTCAATCTTTGTTGAAAATCCTTCACACTTTCAAGCATACTTACAGGATATAGAGTGGAGTTGTAAATATTTCACTCTGATTACATTCTCATGTAAATTATACAGCACATTTTATGCTTTCTTGATCACCGCACTAAAAAAAACCATGATTAATTAACTTTCATCAAATATTTTTAGCCTATTCCCAACACGAAAATTGTAGTTGGCTCGTAGTAAGGATAGCGCCTTCTAATCGTAACAGCCGGTGTCGTAACGTCAATTTTTCAAAATCTCACTTATTACAAAACTACCGTAGCCGGTCCAAGTTTGACTCATCGCGGAAACTTCTCACGTCGCGGCACCGATGTACTCGCCTAAGGTAAAAGCGCGCGAACTTGGCGAAATACGGTAAACGACGCGCTTATCTTCGCAGGTATTTTCTTTTCTCCTCTCTCCTCCTCGCGCGTTCGCGGCGCGGCTTATCGATGCGCTAAAGCGCCAATAATGCGCGCGGCGCGTCGAAACGGCCGCCGGCGAGAGGAAACGATTATGCCTAACGAATGCAAAGGTAATACGTCTATACGGGATTTTCCTTGGGCTCCGCCGGGAGCCCCGGCACGTACCTCTCGGGCACGATGCGCGGCGTGTGCGCGTGATCGAGAAAATCGATTTCGTGAATGGCTTTCCCTTGGCTCGGGCGTGCGCATACGCATCGCGTTCGTTAATAAACGCCGTGGGAATTCAAGTGACGCGATTACAATGAAGAACTCTGCGTCAAAGCGATACATTGTACTTCTTTTTCTTTTTTTCCACGAAGATACTTCGTAGATTGGTTTTCGGAGCAAATGGCCACGAAATGGCTGCTCGAACTTAAACTCAGCTGTACGGTCATCGACTGTTGTAAGAGAATTACTGCACCAAATGCTCTGCTATATGCGATTATCACAATCTCGGATTGTGTTGATACAAACAAAGTAATTACTGCCGTGTCATTATACAAACATTTCTGACACAGAAATTGACTTTTTTTTTATTGAAACTTTTTTATAGAGCCAGAAAATGTTGTCACCTCTAAATTACATATACATATAATATATAGTATAAAAATAAAAAACGGGAAAAATTTATCTAGGTATAAAAAATTTAATTATTCAACGGTTGTAATAAAGTAATAAAGAGAACTTTGTTAATCTTGTGTATTAATGTTATTGAATGTTATTGAAGTATAAATTTAGTATTTTTCAAAACACATAAAGTTTTCATAACTAATTAACTGAAAAATTCAATATTGCTTCTTTGAAACAGTGTTATTCCGGTAAATGTGTAAGCAATTTTTTCCACTTTTTTATTAAAGCAACCTTAAATCGGCCGTTAAATAGATTTTTAATAAACAATTAACGAGCAACACAAAGAACGCAAAAAGCGTGCGGATTTTATAAATAACAAGTTTTTTAGATTAACGCTTTAAAGTAGTAGATTTTAAATAAAAAAAAGTTACGGCCCTTGCTTTATCCGTAGCGCAAAAGAGAAAGAGAGAAGAAAGAATCGAATTGCAAAAAAGTGAGACGAATCGTAAGGTGAGGCCGAGGTGAAGCTTTGCAGGCGAGAGCGAGGTGACGGTAACCGGCCGGCACATCTTTCGCGAGCCCGCGCGCTAACCGTAAGAAAATCGTGCAGCCAGCGTGCAGAATAATCTCTCTCTCTCTTTCTCTCTTCCCCGCCGGTTCTCGTAGGTTCTCCTACTGTCGCGCAGCTGTTTTGGTCCTCGGCGTGCCTGTTCGCGCGCGGGCCGCCTCTTTTTTTTCGTACAGCTGGTGCCCCAAACAATGTTTCCATTATCGAGCGCCGCGCCGGATAAGACGCGCGCCCGGATGCAGGGCTAAGGCCTCGGTTCGGGAGGATGTGCCCGCGAGCGCCGCGGCGACTCCTCGAGTCCGAGGGAATTGGCCCGATATTTTCCGAAGAGGCGAGTGAGTCACGTGGACGCGAGTCTGCGGCGCGGCGGCGGCGACGGTGTGTGTGCGCGCGAGCGGCGTTGCCACGTCTCCTTCTCTCCTCCTTCTCGCGCAGTCCGCTGGCAGCAGCAGCAGCAGCAGCAGCAGCTTTCTTCCTCGACGTTGCCTCCTCCTGGGGAGGGAAGAAAAGAGAAAGAGCGAGAGGATCGACGGCGCGGCGCCGAGAAACGCCGACTGGCTCACCTATCCGAGCGTTTCTCGCGTCTCTCTTTCGCCCGGACGAAGGATATCTCATCCGTCTTGCTCCGTTCCTCTGCTTGCTCGCGCTCTTGAAAAAATTCACAAAAGCGCTAACTCCGCGCTACGCCAATGCGTTTTTTGTCTACTTCTCTTGCAGCTCTACGCGCGCACTTCTCTTTCTTCTTTTACGCTGTACCCCCTCCCCTCGTTTTTTACTCCTTTCTTTTTCTAAAGGGCTATTCGTCAATATGTTCACCTTATAAATTTTGTATGTATAGTGGATGTTATAACACTTATTTTTTAATCAAAAGATTACAAAAGTAATTAATTCTCTGGTGATCCATTGATTTAATTAGTATCTACTGTTATTTTACTTCCTCATTGTAATATACTGTTTTAAGTGTATGAATTATGTATAAAGGATATTATTTAATATCACTTTTTATCGCAAATAAAAACTTATGCAGCCAGTTTGAGGCAAGGCACCAGGTAGTTTATGTCAAATTTGTAACATTAAACCGTCATCATTTTTACTGTGCTTACACGGTGATTTTCATTCAAAAATTCTCTTCGTTTTTTGTCTTCTTGAAATTTCACAACTCTTGAAAAAATGTTGATTTTTGTTTCTGTCTCTCTGTTTCCGCCTTCAAAAATCTTTATGTAATTAACAAAGATTTGAAATTTTTCATTTTAAAAGTCTTTATTTTATTTTGACTGTATAGTTATTATATAATTGCACTCTAACGTTCTATAACTTCTCACAGAATTTAAATAATTCTTTGCTTAAATTATTGCTTCAAGCGTTTTAGTTACTTTTAGAATATTCAGAAATTCTCCGTTAGCAAAGTGTTTTTGAAATTACTCCTTGCTTTTCTGTTATTTAATTTTATTTTGAATATGGCTTTTACTAATTTATGTTCGTTGCTAAGTAAATGTATCTACATTTTTATACCCATAACTCCTCCGCAAATGAACAAGAGAACACATAACTTAATAATTCATTGCCGTAGCGTACCAAAAGTACCGATTTCATCACATCGAATAAAGCGTATTTCCTAACGAGTATCAAATCTCTCGAAAGCGATGATAAAGATTTTTTTTCTCTCGGTGCACAAATAAAAAAAGGCCACGTTAAAATTCGTAAGACAAGAGAGACTTTACAAGGCTCTCACGATATACATTAAAAGCAAGAGAGAGAGAGAGAAAGAGAAAAACGTCGAAGGCATATTCCTCACATTAATTTGAAAGGCAAAGCGAAGTGCACTTATAAAGCGAGAGCACGAAATCGGCATTGTCGATTAGACTGGCGCGATAACCTGGGTCACGACATCGAACCCGCAAACTCTTCTTCGCTCGCTCACTTCGCGACTCAATGACCGAAATTCGACTCTCTCCCCCTCTCTCTCTCTCGCTCTTGACGTGCACGTACGTGCATTATACATTTTCGCCGCCACCGCCACTGCCGCTGCTGCTGCTGTTGCTGCTGCTCGAATATCCGCGGTGAGCACACGCGCGCGCGCGCCTCAAGATGGCCCGCCGCGAGCGCGCATACGCTCCTTTTATTGCGTCAGCTATTCCTGCCCTCACATGCGAATGACTGGTTTTTTTTTTCACTTTTCATGAAGATCAGGCGAGCGGGGATTTCTGCGATTTTATTTAGAACGAAGGGCTTTGATTACTCAGTTACGCTAACGCGGAGTTAGTAATTTATTGTCTATTAAATTTCACCATTTGATAACGTTACTGAGAAAATTAAAATTTGTATTTATTCTACTTCTGATATAAAATTTCATTTGAAATTTATTCGGTGTGCGAAAATCTGTTATTTTCATAATTAATCGTTTATACACTTCAGTTGATTTAGGTTAAAATATCATGTTTCTCGTGAAATCCGTATTTTCAGTAATACTTCAAACAAAAAAAAAGTAAAATTTCATACAGTACTCCAGTAATAATCTCGTTAATCATCTCGTATAACAAAAATTAATTGAGTATATATCGCAAAGCTTATTTTAATGAACTCTTAATTGCCGCCTAATTAATTTTCTATTCGCGTTCATTCAAGCGAAATCTTTGCAGATTGAATACCCGTGTATCGTGAAGTACTACTTTCTCGATCGACGACGATCTTGACAGCCGGGTTACGTTTTATTATACAACGGTAACAATCAGAATTACCTATATATTATTCTACTTTCTCCAAAGAAAACAATCAGCTCATCATCTTATACCCTCTTATATGCTTTTTTACACTTCAAAGTACCGGTTCAAAACTCGCTTGACTATCCGCAGTATTTTAATGAAACTCCGCGAGATTCTGAAACATCTATTGCCGTTATATACCAGTATCTTTCATCTTCTTAAATTCGATATATGTAATGATTTTTCAACGATAATACAACATATCATATGATTATACAAATACCCCTGTAATTGAAAAATTTTATACAACATTCACGCAGTTAAAAAATTGATTGAATTTCTTGAACGCTTCTCAAATGATGTACAAGAAAACTTTTTAATTACAAATCATTTTGAAAAAAAGCGGAAAAAAGCGTGAAAATGAAAAAGATGTAAGCGATGACTGTTCTTGAACTATCTTCTTCTCTCTGTCTTGCAATTTCGCGCGACAGTAGCAGTGCCGAGCGTGACGAAGACGCGAATATCGAGGCGAATATAGTTCATAGTCGTACCAATAACTACTTTGCACGTGCATTACGGGACTGCAGTTTCTTTTCGTTTGTTTTTCCTCGAGCGCGTACGCTACATTTCATTTGCTTTTTCATTAAACGATTATCTTACTTGCCATTCATACACTTAATCTGTAATTATTGCTTCCGAAAATGACGATACACTCGAGGATACACTATTAAGATTAAATGGCGTATCGCAAAGATTCCTTGTAATTATAAATGGATCAATAAGTTTCAGAAATGATTACTAAGTAATAATCCTAGTTTGAATTTATACGCTATTACATTTTTTATGCGATAATCGTATCTATGGTAAATAAGGATGAAATGATTATATTTTTATACGTGTCTACAAGTGAAAGCGCACGCTTGTAAAAAATTTAACGCATTTGAAATAATTCGTTCTGGCAAAGCAATTAAGCTGGTTTAATTAATAGTGATTTAATTATACAAAATAATGAACGTTTAATTTGAGTGCATCACGGGCGGTAATTCGCGCAATGTAGGCCAAACGAGGTGACCGCATATTTTTTAAACTAATTCATCAACGATTGCAAAAATAATATTAAAAAATTGCTTTAAAAAAGTACCATGGTACTAATGCATTAATATGCTTAGCGTAAAACTAGAATAATTCATGACCATTGCGAATAAAAAGAGTGAGACGGGAACGCAAAGAAGATTATCCATCGTTATGCGCGCAAAGACTCTTAAAGGTACATAAGCTGAGAAGGAAAAAAAACGAGCTGCAGTCCCGCCGGTGAAACATCGAGTTGAAATTCTGAAAAGTCGAAAGTATAGACTTATCGGGGAACATGCAGGCGGGGTATTCCGTGTAAATGGAGTGCAGCTTAATCGCCCGAGCAGCGGTGCATGTTTATTTCGCTACCCGGGAGAGCATAATTAATACACACACCATCCTTTTGGCGTGCACGTCACGGTAATTGTCGCGGAGAGAGATAGCGCGAGATCGCGCGCTCGCGCGAGAGAGCCGGGAACGAGTTTTTATAGCGCGCGGCGTCACAATGCGCTATTAAGGCGAGCAGGAAAGGTTCGGGGGCATGGGCGTGCGCTGCGGAATGGTCCGACATTGTTGGCCGACTCTGTGACGTAATTACACGGGGGAGGACACATTGTTGCGATTCTCCTCTCTCTCTATCGCGCTCCCTCCTCCGGAGCGCGCGCGAGAGGGAGAGAGCGAGCGAGATGAACGCGCGCGATTGCGACACTTTTTACGGGGGCCTCGAATTTGCCCCCCACCACGCGGCCGACTTTCATGGACGAAGGGCACACGGTGCGCCGATGAAAGTCGGAGCGCACTGTAGCGTGTATATCGCAGCGCCGCGCCGCGAAAATTCCTTTCGTAATATCCCCGCGTGTACACACCGCGGGCTGTGTGTGCGCGCGGCGGCCTCTTGCCACACTTGCGCGCTCGCTCTCGCGCGGCCACGCTCGTAGGCGTAATGACAAAACTTACTTCTCTTTTTTTTTTCATAGCGCCGCGATTCGGCTGCCGCTCTGCGGCTTTCCACAAAACGCGAGTTACGCTTACCTTAGCGTAAGGTCGACTGTACTAACACCCTGGGCTAATCGCTTAACTTGCTTTTTTTTTTTCATTTTTATTCATTTTTATTTGAGAAACTAAACTCGTGGTCTAAGTGTTGACTTGATGGCTACGGTTTGTTCTATTTTCATTTACTTCATCTCTAATTGAATGCGCTTGACGTAAACTTTATTCACTCATTATGGAGTCGTAAGCGAACTACCCGTATTGTACACATTGATGTATTTTTGTCTCAAGTTATTGTGCTTTCAGTCAACTAAATTTGTACCCGCATTTCTCGTATGCTTTTCCATAGTAGAAAATCATCCGCACACTCATTGACCTTTGTCAGTTAACAAGTTTGCATTCATTAAGTTAAAAATATTTGTAATGTACTTAATTATGTAATAGTAATTTAATTTCCCCAAATCAAGTCAACGTTTATTTATAATAAATGTAGTTCCCTTATTTTTATTTCGCCCCGTATCAAATATTAATGCTATTAACCTAGAAATTTTTAAAATAATCTTTACTCATTAATTTATATCTAGCATAAAAGAATCGATTTCTTCAAAGTAGGTAACTGTGTCGAACAAAAATAATTGAATTTTACGAATTCTATTTCGATTTCCCGTGATGACAAATTCAATTATTACATAGTTGATGAGGAAATATATACTTGGAATTTTTTCATCAAATTCAGAGAGATTTATATTATTTATTTTAAAAAATCATGAGTTTTTCAAGTAACAATTACACTGTTATCTGATCAGATACCCTCTTGTGCAGCACGCGAGATATAACAAAGCTAACAGTGAAAAGCTCGTTGTTATATTGTTGGCGATTTAGTTCTTTTTTTTTAACTTCGCGCAGAAATAACAAAAGTCCCTCATAAATATCTATCTGTCTCGAGTAAAAAACGATTAGTATCGCGCGGTTACATCACGCATCAATCAGAGAATTGAGGTTACGGCAGGAAAACACTGTCATTGGCAAGAATGCCATTTCTTTCCTCTAACAAAGTTTCCTCTTCTATTGCTCTATCCACAATATCACTTTAAGCAAAGATTCACTCCAAGTGTTAATCAAGATAATGCTGGAGTTTGCAGGAATCTCACAAAGTTATTTCAATACGTGTATAGTATGCAGCACTTTTGTGCTTTTTCAAACGCGATAATTTACAATGGTCAATGTAAAACTTTCTCATGTAGTAAAAACTTTTCTTAATAATTAACACTTGTAAAAAAAATTTAATTAGTGCAAAATTATAGAGACCGAAAATAATTACAGTTATTGTTTGTTAAATTCCACACAAAGGAAATTATAACTTACTACCACTCACTGCTAACGTTGTTTAAAAAAAAAAGTAATGTAGTTTTGTTGAAAGAGAGTAATAAATGATTATCTTCTCTTGAAAATAATGTTCTTAGTAACGAAATGAATATTATTTAAGCAAAGCTGTTAATAAGACAATACTGCTCTTGGCGTGGTAAGGCATCATCTAGCAGACAATCGTTTTAATGTTAGAGAGGCACAAAAAGAGGTACAATTACACTTTGATACGAACGCAAGCTGCATATATTTAGCTTGAAAATAAGTGCATGCAAACTGTAGATACACTGGAGCTCTACGTTCGTGTGTAGAGCATCACGTGACATCTGAAAGATTGCAAAAGTAAATGTGTTAGCGAAAATCGAGAAATGAAGATAGAGAGCTGCGGGATAAAGAAGACGAGAAGAGGCAGTAGCACAGAGACAATGACAATGACACAGTAATTATAGAAGGAGGTGATCGGGTCGTGCGAACCTCTATCTATCTGCCCTTATCAATTCGCAGAAGGAGCACCGTCGTTACTACGGCTGTTTCGTGCTCGGTTAACGTCACCATACCGCCGTTGGCGCTGGACTCTATCTACACCCAATCAGAAACCAGTCAACGGCGGGGCTAAAATTCCACGTGTGTCTTTTTCTTTCTCTTTGTTTTGCTACTAAGACGTGTTACAATTTTTCTTTCGAAGAAAGCTTACCGTGCAAGTATTATTGCGCACTCCTGCTACCGATTCTGTATTCATATATTTCTGTCGGTTATGTCTGCATTCAGAGGAGGATTGTTACCAGTATCAATATTTACGTAAATTAAACTTTTGGCAGAGCAGCTAGGACAAAAAACTAAATGAGGATTCAATCATTAAGATAGGTTAAAGATAAAATAACTTTTTAAATACTTATAAGGTGGGTAAGAATGTAGGTTAAAGGCTAAAATGTGACCCACTTAAAAATGTGCAATATTTTTTTAATCAACTATTGATTGCATTCTGACGTACGATTATTCAATTAAGTGTGCAAGATGGATCTAGTGAATAAAACATTACCATTGAAGTAAAAACTTTAAGAGTTTCTCTTGCATGACCTATATAATGTATTTTCAAAGGCACATTTAACTCTTGCAAGTCTTTCACATTTGAAAAATCTGAATAATATATTAATATTAAGCTTTATCCAATATGTGGACAGGAGGTAAACATATTAATGTACTTAATATAAATTCTATGACTATATAATGAAAATGGCAACCGAGTATTCACCCATCAGATCAGTAATGCAATTATTTAGCAGTTTGTATACTGAAAAGTACATTTTATAAATTGAAATTTTGTATATATTTAGATAGCATTAAGTTACTCTTAAATGCAATTACAGAAAAATAAAAGTATTATTACATTAATTTATGCAAATACTACGCTTAACAATTAATCAGAACTACGTTTCAAAGCATGTTGTGGGTCTCATCCTGCTTTTGACTTTGATTGATTGAAGTTTCTTCGATTAAGTTACTAATATTTGCCTCGGAAAATGTTACCTATTTATCAATAAAGTGTTATGTAATCGAAATGAGTGAATATGAACATTTATTGAACTAACGTGTAAAATTGATACATTACATATTTGGAGGAAAAAAATATATGTATATTTAGATAAAATCGATTTTGCCAAACTAGGTAAATAACTCGTTCGAAACAAACGATAAAAAACAATTTAAAAGCAATTTTTTATCATATCTTAATTTTTCTTTAACTGTTTAAGCTATAGATAGGAAGAATTTTTAAAAAATTGAAATTCAAAGAACTCATACAGAAGAATAACAGTACTTAAATAAACTTAAAGAATTTTCTTTTAACATTCCATTAAGAATTATTCTTTGAATATTTTTTAAATGCAAAACTTATTTTAAGAACATCAAAACAGTAAAAGTAATATTTTTAAATACTTTCTGCAAAGAATAATTTTGTATAGAATGCTATGAATTTCTGTTATTCGGTAAATATTCAATAAAAGCTGTCGGCTTCACACAAGCACTTTGTCTACTCAGGTCGAGGAGCAAAGCAACGTAGTTTGCAGTGCGAACGAAATATTTTAATATTTAACAACTTTTTGTCACCACTTAGTGCTAATTTAAGTACAATTAATTTTTTAATCTTAAATTTTTTAAATCTTTTTCTACTGCAAATTTGCTTGTCAAAATCAACGTTAAATGTAAACATTGTGCACGTAATGAGTGGTAAGCAAGTTCACTGTCGGTCAGCGTTAAATGAGTAACGCGGAAAATGGTTTGCAGCAAAACTAAATAAAACAGAGTCTGTGCAATGAAATTTGCTATCAATAGAAATGGCATTTGGCCGTGTTCGTACTCCCGATACTCCGGTCATTGTGTCATCCTTAACGACGAGTATACGTCAGAGATTCGCTAGTCACTTTGCTACATCACTGATCTCGCTCAATATATGCTTAAATCTTTTTAATCATTTTATGATGTCACAATAATAACGATGTATAATAATAAATAATATTGTTGTTAATATTCTTTATATGTTTAGTAAAAATGTATTTATCTTTTTGTTACAGGTGAGTTGTGGAATTAACCATTAACAGAACTTTTTTACAATTCGATAAGTAAGTTTTAAAAGTATTACTATTTTATAAGTGTACTAATTACTTAAAGTAGAACTTTTTTATAAATTACATAGCAAACACAAGTAATGTCCAATATCAATAGTAATATTATTTGTTGTAATTATAAACAAAATATTATATGAAATTTAATTTATCCGTGAAATATTAAATAGAACGTGTTGATAATCTTTATATTTATTCTAAAAATGTCGCACTAATTGATCAAAAGTTTTGTAGTATTCTACGTAAGATTGGAGTTAATAAAATTTCATTAGGTACTAGTACACGTAATTTATTCGCCTACCTGTTAGAGCGCAAATTATTAACCTCACTGGCAAATTCCGACAAAATCTTTCCTTTCTCAATTGCTTTAAAAAAAGGATATTAAATCTTAATCACGCATGTGTACCATAATTTCAAAAAAATCTTTTTTAATGAAAAAAGTAACTAAATCTCTACAATTATTTTAAATAATTCGATATGATTTTACATAATTAAAGTTACTAAAAAAATTAATTACTACGTACATTGAATTTTCATAATAGTAAAAATTGAAAACTATTTAAATATAATAGAGAAGGAAACGAACTATCGTTAAGAATATCATTTCAAGCGATAATGTTCATCCCATTTGTCAAAAAAGCCTCATTAGAGTTCAAAAGTAATTACAAAGCGGCGCGTAAAGCCGTAGCTTCAATCATGCTCGCAGCTCCTTAAAAGATCATCATCGGCGAAGTCAATGGCGTTGGTGCAGAAAGCCGAGAAAATTTACATAACGTAACTGTACAGTTGTAAAAGAAAAAATGTAGGCCAGCGCGGCGGTCAGCGTGGCGGCGCTGGAGATTAATACACCGGTAGCGTTGCCGGCGCGGCGCGCGTCGAGCGAACGAAATAAAAAAAAGAAGAAAGAAACACGTCGAATCTTTATTTCCAGCTCCAGAGCGAAATAAGCTCGGGTGGGTCGTAGGTCCCCGCGCCTCTCGCGCGCACCAGGCTTTCTCGCGGGGCTCCGCGCTGCGCGCCGCGGCTGGAAGCGAGGCGAAACTTTCGCCGGCGCGTTATATCATAGACAAGCGCCGCGGTGCGGAGAGTCGGCGAGCGGCCGAGCGAGAGGATTTCTCAGGGTCAACAGCAGGCAGGCCAACGCGCGCCGAGCACACATACAGGCGCGATCGCCGCCGCGGCCCGTATTTCGTATCCGCTCCTGCCCCGCGCGCGCGCCTTTACTTCGCTGCCGGGCCCGCCTGCATCATCTTCCTGGGGCCCCGGTTCGCTCGCACGCACACGCTTCGAGCTCGCAGTTAGGCTAAGGCCGAGGCTCTAAACCGGATCTTCTTCCCCGAATATGTGGGCTCTAGCGAAATTCGTCCATGCCGACCTCGTCGCTCCTCTCTCTCTTCCTCTCTCCGGCTTCGTTCCGTTCGCCTAGCAATGGTGCTCTTCCCTCTTTCTTGACCCTCAATTCCCTTACCCTCTCTGCCCAGACTCCGCGCGCTCTACCTCCCCTCCTTTATAAGCTAGTGAACTCGAGCTAGAAGAACGAATGCGAGAAGGGAAAAAAAAGAGGAGGGAACGGCTGCGAGGAACCTTGAATAAGGGCTTGAATTTGCCGGCTTTTTCGCCTGAAAAATTCGATCGTTCCTACAGCTGCTTTGTTTCCAGCCACTTCCCCAGACACGGTCATTTCGAACACTTTTTTGCCCTCGCGCACGACGAGCGAGATATTTCCCTCGCTCGTCGATTAGTTTATCTGCCGTGCCGCAAGAAAATCAATGTCACACTAATTTGATGACGCAATTCTATGTAAATTGGGCAAATTTCGTGCGTTGCCATGTGCCTACATGTAGATCTGAAACAATGCCTTATCTGCCGGCACGTAGCTTCTGTATAAATAACGCGGCGATAAAAGTCGATTGATACGTTCAAATTTTCCGCATGGAGCAGTATTTAGCGGCGTGTCTCGCGGCAAGCATTACAAAAATAATTATTCATAAAGAGTCCCATCACCGCGTAATGATTTGCAAATACAGCAGCGCCGAAACATCTGACAGACCAGACGAGACACATTCGCGGCGGCCGCGCTCGAACTCGTTCGTCGTCTTTTTTTTCTCCCGCGCACTCGCCAAGTGGAATTTTCACGACAACTGGCTTTATCGCGCGGGGCAGTGTCAAGTTCGAGGCGCAGAAAAGAGGGAAAAAAAGTTTCCCCTCTTTTTCGCGAAAGTCCGTGCAGCCGCGTGTGCCGCGTCACGTACGCGCGCGCAGCTATATTTTCGCCGGCGGCGGGGACCCTCTCCTTGGCAACGCGAGCGGCGAGCATCCCATTTTTCGCGTTTCCGATCAGGTGCGACGGCCTGCCGTATTATGAAACAGCCCCGGTGCGCAGCCCGCTCCTTTGTGCGTGCGAGAGAAAAAAAAAGGAGCTAAAGAGAGGAGCCATCGGCGACCGCACGCATTTCCGATGAGAGCGCGCCCGGACGCGCGACTCCCGCGGGCACCGGTGAATAGGAGAAGACGGCGCAGCGCCCGCGGAGGCAGAAAAATTTTTAGCGCGAGGAGGAAATAGCGCGCGTGGGTCCCGGAATGGGAGGCGAAGCGAGAGGGAGCCCAGCGCGCGCGTGAGAGGGTAAAAAAAAAAGAAGCAGGAGGCACGAGGAATGGAAAGGCCTGGCGCAGACGCTGGCCGAGAGGCTCGCCCAAGGTCGCGGCCGCTCGCGCTTTATTCAGAAACGATTTTCGGCTAGATCGAGATTTTTAACCGTCTATGCGCCGTTTCTACGCGCGCACCGCGCCGGCCGCGTATGTGTATGCGCGCACCTCTCCGAGAGCGCGCGCGCGCACTTCGCCTCTTTTGTTCGCTCGGATGCTTTTGCGCTGCTTTGGGTTTTACGTTTCACGACGCTCGAACTCTCGGTTTCGATACTGGGAAAAATCTAGCCTCCGCAATCGTTGCTACCATTGTTTTTCTCTTTTTCATTGTTGCCTTCTTTTTTTTTAATCGTTTTGCTACGCCTATTGTGACGGAGAAGCACCGCTTTCCCTCTCATTTTTGCAAATATTTTCGCGCCCTACTTCGGAATGTAGATCCAATATAAATTGTATTATTTATTGTACTTTGTCGTGATTTCCGCTCTACCATGTTCGTAATTTTTATCGGCAATAATGCAATAATGAAAAGTCTTGGATTATAACAATTAAATTATTAATGACTGCATTGGTATTTTTTGTTCGAAATTTATTAAGTTAAAATTTATGCGAAGGCTGGAACGTTTCTCACTAAAATTAAAGTAAATACCTGACTTCTGCAATAATCAATCGTAATGACACTTAATAATGTATTCACGAAAATAAATAATTACATGAAATGCCAAAGGGGGAGGGAGGGGGCATTCGAAGAATGAAAAAAATGCTCGACAAAGCAGCATAATGTGAAATAAATGTATCGTTTAAGTGTGCAAGTAATTATTAATAAACATTGTAAAGCTATTGTGCGGCGCGGCCTCAAACGCGGGATTTTATGCCTTTTTGTGTAGGCAGTTTTTGCCCGTAAAACGATCTTATAATTAAATACGGCCTCGAGCGCCAAAGATCCGCAGAAGCGCCCGTACACGTCATCGATAAACCTTTTAGCTTTCAGTTATCTTTCGAGTGTTACTCTGAATTGCACTTTGTTCGGTCATCGATTCTATTCCCAAATATTTAACTTTTTTGGTACTGTCACCTCATCATAAACCCATTATTAACTTTGAATTTTATACTGAGATAGTCTAAAAATTTATTTACCTAGTTATTGACTCCGCGTGACTCTTAATCGATTATTTACGATCAAACTAAACGCAGATATTGTTTAAAGCGCCATTAATTACAAGTTTTTTAGTCTTAACTATCAATTTATTCTAGTTTCAGTTCATTTTTCAGTTACCCGCTTAAATTTTGCAATAGATACTCAATAACGTATTGATCAAAACTAGTTTTTTCATATATGAAATTACTAATAAAGGGATTTCAGTCTAGTATTTTATCAATCATTAATAAGTACAGCATAACGGTTGCTCGTGCTACACTTAATTGAGAGTTTCTCGTAAAAAATTAACCGTGTAACATTTTCCAGGTGAACGTGAAACTGTAATTACGGTAAATTCCTAAAGATTAATAAAAGCGCTCGGCTATCAAAGCAACGAAATCTATCAACTTTTACTTTTTTAACAGACAACATCACTACTGACACAATTATCATATTTTGTAGAATTCACCACGATGCCATATGACAACTATGTAAATGGGGAAAAAATGTTTAAATGCATCAGATAACGGTCACATGATTTATGAATAGCTATATGTCGTATAATTTGACATTAATTCGAACAAAAACATTTTCAAAACATAATCGAAGCGACACAAGAGGTATAATGAGACGCAGTGTCATAAAATTGTAGGCGCGTTATTTTGAAAGCGAGTCCGTAACTCGAAAAATAAGCCAGCGCAAAGCCAACGAAACAAGCGAAAAAGGTGCTGTTAGAGCCAGGCGAAGTGAGGCTCTATTATAATAACCAATATTTGGAATCCACTAATCACACAACGTGAAAGTGCTTGGGCTCGGCAAACACACCGTCGCGCCGTGGGCGACAATTTTTTTTTAATCCCGGGCAAGATAAACACTGCGGCCGCGGCTCGCTAGAGACTCCCTCCCCCGCATCGGCGAAACGTCATTAATCGAGGAAAGTCGCTCCTCGTGCAATGTAGCAACCGAGGGACTACTCGGAGCCTATGGGCTTCGATCCCCGCAGATAGCGTCGCGGAGCGAATTCGCGCATTACGGTGCTCCTCGCTCCTCGCGGCGGCGTTGAAAATTCGCCGTGGGAGTAAGAGTAAATAGGAAGCCGCGAGTTAGTCGCCGGGAGGGGGTGGTGCAGGAGAGGAGGAAAGCGAGGAGGTGGGGGAGGGAGAGAGACGGATGCCGCCCCGCTGGCGGAATTCCAATTTCCAGCGGCGCGAGAGAGAGCAAATTTATTTGCGTGCGCAAACGCGAGACCGAATACCGTTGCCGCGGTGCCTCGACCAAGTGCTCCCACGCCTCCGATTGATTTTGTTTATTAAGGCTCGGAGGTGCGCTCGCCGCGGGGAGAGCGCGCGCACCGACACGCCGCTCTTTTTTGCCGGCGGGGGCTTCTTCCTTCACTCGGACGCGCCGGTGCTTCTTCTTCGACCGTGCGCGCGGCCCGCTCGGCGAATGAACTTTCGTGTGCATTAAAAATTAATTGCCAGCTCTTAAAAGTAGATTTACGGAGGCCTCTTTTTCCTACCTTTGTCGCGCTAGGAATTTTCTTGTTTCATTTGCTGTAGGACGAGGAAAATCTTTTAGAACTTTTGAAATAAATGTTTTATGTCTTTCAATTTAATTTATTTATTGAACACAGTAACAATATCTTTGATAGAATTGGAAAACTTTGTGAAAAACAAATAAAGTTGAATAGTAATTTTGCGATTCGAATTAAAAGAAAAAAAAATTTAATAGGATTTATTAGAAACTTGTGTAGAATAATTAAAGAGAGGAAAAAATCACAGATTCGCTTAAGTAATGAAAAGAAAAAATGTGTATTTTGCGGGGTTATCGCAGCCGTACGGCCAAATCAGCAATTGGATAGTCGATAACCTAATTATGAGGCGGCAACTGCCATCGCGACTGTACGAGAAAACGTCTTTCTTGTACGACGTTACAGATTTTAGTTGAAAGCATTGAAAGCTCCTTAATTTAATCATGTGTATCGTGAGAAAAAAAATTTATGAGTTTACTTAGTTCTTTTAAATTAAATTTGTTCAAGGCTTAAAGCGACTTAAAATCAAGGTGGCATTGTCATTTGGAAAACTTTACCAAATATTCCACATATTCGTTCCACCGTGAAATTTCCCTCGACTAATCTCGAACCCAGTGAGTATCGAAACACGCGAGTCTGCGGAAAAAATGTTTAACGCACACGTGACTTTCCACTCTCAGCGAGATAAAGAGAAAAAGTTTGTCGTAACCGATACGCAGCCCGGTGCGAGAGCGTATACCGGCGCAAAAAAAACTTTTAATTTCATTTGCAATTTTCAATGAATGCGCAGCGCGATATTAAAAGGCGTAAAAAAAGCGCAGCGTCGGCACGCTTTTAAGCACGAGCGGGCACAAAAGCGACAATCACCCCGAGCCCGCGCGCTCGGAGGCAAAAATTCAAAGCAAGGAAAGGACAGGCCGCGGCGCGGGATACAAGTGTAAAAAAAATCTCCCAAGTCACGATGAATTATGTCAGAGCGCGGTGCGCTCCGAGCGCGAGGGAGCCTAGGAGCGCGAGTCGTACGCGGACAAATCCCTGTTTTGTTCGGCGGCAACGAGCGGACCTAATGCGATTGTCTTTAATGATTCAGTGTTTCAGCGTTATTATACAACATCATCTCACCCGCTCGACTCGCGCGTCGAGATAAATTACAAAGATAAATCGAACGGAGCATCGAGCCCCGACGCAGCTCTTTTATCGAGCGCCCGGAAGAAACGTCGCTGGCCCCGCCGGGGGAATTCAGAACCCGTTGCGTGGAGCGCGCGGCCTCCTCCCCCTTCCACCCTCTCCTCGTTGATACGAAGGAGGAAAGAGAGGACCGAGCCTCGACGACAGAAGGAAATGAGTGATTTTGGAAATTCGGTCGACCCTTCGGCTGTGCGCGCGCCTGCGCACGTACCGAGGATGTAAACGTGATTCTCGCAAACAAATCGGCGCTCGCGTGGCTAATTTTCTCTCGTAGCGATAAGAGCCGCTCGCGGGGCCGAATTCGATTAAGCGGCAATTACTTGGCTCGGCTATGCCGGGATTAGCCGGGCGTTTTTGCGCCGCGGCGCGCGCTGCCTCCCTCGCGCTCCTTTTTTCATCGCGTTAAAATTGAATTTATATTACTAGTTTGTTTTTTCGCGAGGAGCTTAATGTCTCCCGGCAATCTTATCCGAGCGAGGCAGATAAAGCGAAAAATATATATGTACCTAACGCAGATAGGCCCGTTGTTTTGGTGCCACTCCATCACATATCTCATTTCAAATGCATGAAGGTCGTTATGCGGAGTTTCAACGGGGATCTTCGTTGTCCTCGCGAAAAAGCCGCGGTTTGCCCGTAGACGCTTTAGATCGACGGGAATCGACGAAATTCCTCATCTAAATGCAAAATGATATTTTGTACCTTACTCCTTCTTTTCATGAATTAGCGCTTACACTTTGCAAATTAAAAAATTTTCAAATTTCGTCGTTCTCTAAACGTCATTCTTATCTTACAAAGTAAATGTCGGACGAAAAGTGAATTTTGCAGCGCAAACAAATGCAAACCATTACGAAATAGAAATAAAAACCACGCGAAGACGAAATAAAAGAGTATAAAATAAAAACAAAGTATCTTGAATAATACAAGCCACTACTTAACGCAAGTACGCTATAATTTCGATAATAAGTATCGGAAATCAGGTAAAAGAGATAAAAAAAAGAAAATCCTCCCAGGAGATACGGAGGTGTGCGCGAAGCCGGCGTGGATCGTATCGAACGGCTCGAACGCGCACCTACAGTGAGGTCGACATCGACAGCCTATTACATTCCGCTTCGGTGTGCGGTAAAGTAGGATGTAACGCGCGAGACATAATAATCGTTACATCGCGCGGCCGCAGGCACACTGTGCCACGGGCACACGGACGGGCACACGGACGCCGCGCGACAGTTATGTAGTTTTGTTTAGAAAGTCCCGAGGATGGAAGGCCGCGCGAACGATTACGCGTTACACAAGCTTACGCATCGGGCTGTAGCGCAGCATACGTATAAGTGCCGCGCGCGGGGGAAACCGAGAGTACGGAGAAGATCGTCCTCTTGCTTCTTCTTTTTTTTAATCATTTCGTACGCTTCTCAGTTCGCGGATTTCGATCGCAAGGAGGTTCTCTAGGCTCGCAGCGCGCTATTATCTCGCGGGGATCCTTCGCTCTTTTTTTCACGCCGCGCGCGCGCTAACGGTCGCCGCGAACAAAGAGCGCGAGCAATTACTCGTGGAGGCGGCGCGCGCACAGCCATGGGATAAATTCACCAATTACCATGTCTAATCAGCTCCGGCGTTAGAATTCACGAAAGTATTGTTTGCCGCGCGATCGCGTTAGCGCGGGATGTACACGTCCGACCTGGTATTCGGGAATTCGTGCTTTGAGCGACCCACTTCCAGCTTTATGAAAATTCCTGCGCTCGCAATAAAAGAGCGCGTTTTATATCGTTGCGCATTTTTTTCCATTTTTTTTTTTCGCTCGCGTCCAAGCCATCGAAAATGGACATAAAGCGATTTAGATCGCGGCGGGCGATACGCGCGCGCTGGCACCCGAGTCTTTCGTCCTTTCGCGCGCTACTCGGCCGCTCGATCGCGGGGCGTGCGCGCTTGCTTGCGAAATTTTCGCCTTTGCGGGAGTGTTCGCCGCGCGCCTAGTGCAGTCGCCGGTGAAGTGTGAATGTCGGCGCTGGCGCGCGCCGCAGGACTTCGCGCGAACAGCTGACTGAAAATCCCGTTTCTAACATTTCTTTATCGGCTCGGTATAACTGTGCTCTCGACGAGCGCGTTACGTCGACTTTTGTTTTTATAACCACCGGCTATTTTTGCCGCGAGCTTTGAGAAAATGTGTACAAATCTAGCCGCGGATCTAAATTGTCTAATGAGAATCTTTTCGTTATTTACGGCCGGGAATTGCAGTTAATTAGAGAGCTACCGAATCATGACGGTAATTATAGATTCTACCAATCTACTTTTCGCATTTGTTGATGCGATAAATATCTAACGCAAAGTGTCCGCGTAAGCGCCTGTCGGGCGTTGCTAATCATTCACGACAATTACGTAAGAGAATTAAAATTGCCAAAAATTTTTATTTTAAGCTTACTAAACCATTATCGTGAGCGCTATTTTTATCTCCCTTTTGACGCACACTTAACGTCTTGCTCCATCGAAGCGACGTCGACCGTTCAAAAATATACGACTTTAAAAAAAAAAAAAATCTAATAACAAACCTGCTGCCATTGTCATCACTAGACAGCCAATGTAAAAATGATAATTAATAAAAATAAATAATTATCGTTCTATTCATAGTTTTGTGAAAAAAAAAATCAGTGAAAATGAAAAAATAGAAACGAACTATTTTGTTATGAATAAAAAAAATGCTTTACAGATTTATTGCGATCAATATTTGTAAATCTGTACAAGTAGTAACACTTGTTAAAAAATATCGAAAGCGTGTATGCGTTTTATTCAGTACGGTATCGCTATTTAAAGTACAAATTTCGCACAGATTGCAGGTGTTTATCTTGAGAAAATAAAAAAAAAAGCCGAGCCCCGCGACACATTCCCGTAGCTGCAATCAGATCCCACGTCGCTTAACTCTCGGCGTATTTTCGCTCTCCGCGCGATATTCATCATTCGCCCTGCCAATATTAATGCGACGCACTTCGCGGTGACGCGAGCGCCGAGCGAGTCAACTGGTTCAAGCTCCAATCGTTTTTTTTTTTCCTCCTTCGCCGCTGCGCTGCCCGCTGACCCCCACCACGCGCCCAACATTTCGGCGCAATTTATCACGTTCGCAGCGCCGAAGTGGCTAATAAAGCGATTACACCAAAGCGAGAAGGAGACGCGACGCGCGCGAACGAAATTCGTTTTGAGGCGCGGGGGAGGGAGGGGGGAGGCTCGAAACGCGCGGCTTCCTAATTCAACGCCGGCAAAGTGGATTCGGAGAATCGCCTATCAGGCCCCGATACGGGCGAACCTTGACCCACAATATCGCCGGCGGGCCAAGCGGCACTATCGACTTTGTCGACACAAAAAAAAAAGGGAAACCGACTGAACGAAAAATTCGGCGTTCTCTCCCGTGCTTCGGGTCCGGCTGGATGTTTCACCTGAAAATAGCGGTAGATTCCGACGCCTTTTTCGCTTTGTTTACGTAGCGATCGCGCTCCGCCGGGAAAAAGTAAATACACGGTGATTGCCAAAAACTTTTTCAGCCGCACGCTCGATAAAGGTACGTCGCTTTATTTTTCTTTCGAACCTGCGGTACAACATCCTCGGCGCTCGCTGCTGGGATATATAGACATCGCTCGTCCGAGCTCACGTGTTATTCGCGAAACGTCCGCTGCCCATACGATAAAAGAATATGGAAATAAAAGAATCCCCGGAGTCCGCCGTAAACAGATCATTAGGTGTAGTTATTTTCCGCAATAATTTTCTTGGCTTTCGGGCGGCGACGGCCGGGCGCGCTCCCGGCTGCCCCGCTGCTGTTTTGTCGGCTCCTCGCCTACCTTGGCGGCGCACTCTTTTTTCATTTCGCATCGATGACGCATCGGCTCGAATGAAAAAAAGAAGCGCCGCGGTCGTGCGCGTTTGATAATAACCGCTGGGCAGGTGAGCCGCGAGCGGCCGGCCAGAGGAGAACTTCCGAGTCGACGCGCGCGCACAAGAGGCCGTATTTTTTCGCCGTCGCGAGATTTTACCGAGGCAGGAGAGCACGCGAATTACCGATGCAACGAGCCTATCAATAATCGGACAGTTTTGCGTATCGATAAGCAGCCGCGTCGCCATGGCGGCCGCATTGTATGTTAATGTATGCGAGAGTAAGGCCCGAGCCGCGACTGGAAATGCGCATTTTCCTTAAAGGGATGTTCCGTTGGCGTACGCAAGAACCGCCTCGAGAGATATCCAGGCTCTTTGATGTCGTCCAACATCTCGTGCACGTCTCGCTCGCCGTCTGCCACGTCGTAAACGCTAAGACCGATGCTCTAACCGTATCGCATCGCCGAATTATCGCGCTTTTTTTGTACTATCTGACGCCTTTCTCCATCTTTTTTTTCAGGGCTCGATTTTTCAGTATGTCGTGAGCGTGGGAGGAATGTGAGGCTGTCACTGATATTTCTTTGATGTGTCTTCAAGGTAGACTAATTTTTTTATCGTTTTTTTGTGTGAGTTCATGATGGCACATTGTTGGTGTGTGAAACAATTTAATTTTTTATGGGAGCTTTTATTTTATCTTCATTTTTCTTCACGATTAAAGAATAAGTGCTTTCTATTTTCGTTATCTCCGTGAAAATCTTCAATAATACATTTAAGCTATTGTATCTATGAATAAGTAGACTCCGCAATTTCAGCAGAAATCTTTGCAGATTCTACGAGAGCGTGGATAATCAATACGGCTCACGCACATCTCATGAATTGCAAAGTCTTTCATTTATGTAAATAAATCGTTTTTTTATAAACTTCTTGGTCTTCATTATATTAAGATTTCGACTGATAATACCGGGATAAATGTTTCACGTAAAAGATATCTCTTAAATTTTTGCACTCGACTCTTGAATTTTTCGTTTGTCGAGGCATTAAATATTGCTTCGCATAAAATTTAGTGCGTAAACTCCAGAGAAAAAAAGTGCATTTAATGCATTATTAAAATATTTTGAAAAAATTAATGAATACCTATCTGTTAGTTTATTTTTGAAGCACAAGTCCTTAGTGTCTGTTTTCAAATTAAAGCTTGAAGCATCAATCGATGTTTTGAGTTGAGTCATCTATTAATTCTCTTCGCTGTAAGAATGTGACAGCAGGTGTGGAATATGCGATCATCATCAACTCACACATTGGCACGATACTTTTACTTTCTACATCTTTAATTTAGGCTTCGTACGTTCTCTTAAAATTGCTTTCATAACATCGACAAAAAAAACCTCAATCACAACCTACGGGATTTTAGCGGTAAATTTTACTGCGCATTTCGCAACGTATCAGCTTCGCTGAAAATTTCACATCGCTTAATTAAATAAATATCATAAAAGAAAGCCTCCTGTCGCTATTACCCTCCGATGATTACATTTCTGCAAAATAAATGACGAAAATTAATAGCACACTAAATTCAAGCGTCAACCAATTACGACATTACATTTTTCTTCATCGTTATCATTTCACTTCAGCGCCATTAGTCTAGCGACTTTAGTACCAGAACGAATGCGAATTCAGACTGTACGACAGGCCGCGACGCACGAGAATGAAACATCGGAATGAAGCCGTTTGAAACGTCGGTAATTCCGGGCCACATCCTAATCTTATAATGAAATTCCAGCGGCCGTTGCGGCCGCGCTTATTTACGCAGCCTCGGTGCGCGGGGGTCCGGCGGCTGAAAGAGCGCGCCGGCTCGCCAGCCTAGATACCTATATACGGCGGACGTGAGGGAACGCGACTACGCGAAGGAAAGGGATGCAGATGGCGGAGAGGCGAGCCGTTTACACCTCCGTAAGAGCCGGACGCGCGAGGGGGTAATAGCCGCAGACGGCCGTTTTTAACGAGTCTAGCCCCGCGCGCGCGGGGCGGATACAATGCGAGCTTAAAAAGCCACTCGCTCGCGCACGTGCGTCGCGTATACCGGGCGTTAAAGGAGTAACGGGGCGGCCGCCGGTGTACGCGCCTCGGGCGAGAGAGAGAGAGGCACCGAGACAAGTTCTTGCTTAACGAGTCTGAATGAAGAGGATCGTCGCTGGGGAGCCCGGCGAGTATCCTATTTGTGTACACGCACAATCGGCCGCTCGCGCAAGGATGTTTGTCATCCGTCCGCGGAGGATCGCCGGCTCTCCGTTGCCTCCGGGCCTTGCAGCTTCTTTTTTTTTCTCCTCTCGTCGCTCACCTCTCTGCACCTTCTTCCTCGGTGTATCTCCGTTTTTTTTTGCTCGCTGTACTCACCGGGCTGTGCGAGATGACACAATGGCCGTAGCGCATGTGCCGATGATGGCGATGCTCTCGGAACCTGGTCACCCCAGTCCCGAGAAAATCTAAACCGTCTTCGTGCGCCTTCGGGCGGTTTCCTCGCAGCTCGCTCTCTTTCTCTCTCCGCTCGTAAATCTTTTCTTCGGCTCGCTGCGAATGCATTAGAGCACATTTATTCAATATTAAATCTGCATAAAGATGTGTCTCTCGCGGACATCTTTCAATGCGGCCATTCAGCATTAGTATCTATGAAGGGTGAGCGTCTTGCGCAAACACGAGCTGTTCGCGTTTACACAATATAATGAACAAGTCTGAATAAATTTCTTTGAGCGTATATACCTATTACAGTTTATTCTAAGAATAAGAAAAAGAAATTACTTTTGTTTATTTAATTGAATATGATCCATTGCACACCGAATAGTTTAACCAGAAATGAGTTTCTTATCATTCTTAGGATATATAATACATCACTAAACTGGTACAAGATCATTCAATAACTAATAAATAAAATGAATTAGTTATTTGTTATTGATCATACAGAATGTCATTGAAGTAAGTAATAGAATGTTGAAGTAAATAATGCACTGCCCACTTAGGGTAATGAATGTGCACCAGTTCCATCTGCTTCATTTTATACGATTCTCCTTTACATATTAAATCTTTACGATGAACCTTTGTTCGTCTTCCAACAGGTTTGCTACTCCCGTACCACAAATACTCTCCTTAACGCACCGCCGCGCGTATTTTCAATTCCCGATTTCTCGTTACTCGCCACTCGCGTGCCTCTCGAAGAATGCCGAGACCTCTCGGGGCGGGCAGGCCTCGCGATTCGCCAAATCCTCGGAAAATCGAGGAGTACCCCCCGCGCTCGCGGAACAAAGAGCCGCACTCACGCCGGTGGATATTTAATTTTATATTTTCCCCGGGCGCGCGTAACGGAGCGCGCAAGTGCGCGAGCGATGCCTTTGTCCCCCTCCGGGCCCTTCGTCCGCCGTCCCGTTTTGTCTTCGTCGCGTTTTCCCCCCTCCTCCTGCGACGCCGCGGCTTTGTTGGCCCGTGAAAGTGCGCACGAGCGCGATGGGGCGGCGATTTGTCAGAGAATTTTTGAGAGGTGGACTTTATTAATCGCGCGCAAGTGACAAACACATATTTCCCGAGCCGCCTCTCCCCCCGGACGGCCGTTGCCCAGCGGCTCGCACCGAAATAGCGCTTTCCTCTCACTCGCCCAGATGGAGATTAGCTCGGATGAGGGAGCCTCGTTTTTGCGCTTCCTCGAAAAAAGGATTAGAGGTTTTTAATCAAACTTTCAGCGGCGGGGCGCTTCTTGTTTTTCGCCGGCGGAATGTCGATGCGATCTGTTTTTGCTTTTCGATCGATTTGCTTCATTTGTATTTATGTTGTTTTTTTTCTTTTTGTTTCGCGGGAGGGGAACTGGATTTGTATCTTTAAGTCACGCATGAGAAAGATTTAAATTTATTGTTAAGACGTGCACAGTAAGTCAAATTGTTTAATAATAACTAATAAGCTTTCTTTATTTTTCTGTTTCAGGTGAGTACGGCAGTTACACAGACTCTTTTTTTTTCGAAAAATACAGCCTCGGTTATGAAGGGTAATAAATCATACATAATTAAAATATATTTTACTTACGTATCTATTGAGTCTAATTACATTTAACAAGCTATGTGTCTAAACAGGAAAAGTCCATTTTCGGTTATCGCTCGTTTTCAAAGTAAACGTTTTAACGCTAGCTTTTTTGCTTCAATCTTTATACAAATATGCTGCAGCAAATAATTGAATTTTTATTTTAGTTTAAATTTGATCTGATACAATAACCACAAATTCATTTTTATAACATAAGTATGTTTATTTTTCTTATAACGTATAGTATTTTTTCTTTAAAATAAATATGTTTGCTTTTATTATGATTATCCTGTTGACTTCTGTGGGAAACCCGGAAGGATTCTTTAAGGAAAATATTTGATTAAGATGACAGACATAGAAAACTAATGGAGATTTAAAGCCGAATAAAAATTGTACATAAACAACAAGTACTTTTACTGATAAATATATCAGACAGTGTTGAAAAAACATATTGCATATATAGTTACGTTATCGCATACGGTATTTTTAAGAACCGCTATTATTGCTTTATCTGGTGTCTTTAACAATTGTACAATAATTGACTTTTTTGAGTTCAACTTATTGTAATTATTTTAGTCATGCGAAAATTCATAAAATAGCAAATAAAATTAACTTGGAACATAAAATATCAATTAGCTAAAGAAATTGTAAGACTAAAATGAATAAGTCAGCACATCGTTAAGTTTATTTTAATGTACCGCAAAGAAAAACTAAAAGTTATTAGTAAGTAGTGCGATATATAATATTCAAAAGTTTTGATAAGTTATATCTGAAACTTGTCCCTCGATAGTTATTTTTGTTTTAACATTTTTTAATTATTTCATCTCTCTAAGTTTAATTTTATTAAAGATTTTAACCTTAATTAAAAAGGATAGTAATGATAATAATATTCGTGACGGGAATACCTCTAAGTAAATTATAAATAAAATCAAAACAACTACCCGAAACGTTAATTGATTCTCATCTAATTAAATCATTAATTTGCCACTAAACTAATTCATCAAACTAATTTTAGCCGATGCTTCGAACTGATAATTACCGTACTAAATTCGGAATCCGTAAAAGTTGTTGTGACTTTAGAATTCGATACCGAAAAAGGCGAAAAAAAACGGAGAACTTGCTCGGAAATTAATTTAAACCCGAAGGTCGGCCTAATCAAATTTGCGCTCTTTTTGTAAAAAAAAATTTCGAAAAAAACTACTCGATACCCGTTGAGAGGCAGCAGGACGCGAATCGCGATATCGCCTCGTAGAAAAGAGCGAACTCGATATCCCGCGCGAATTTCGTAATAGAATAGGCTCCTATCCTCGCGGCGAGAAAAAAACCTGGCCGAAAGAAAGGGAGCCAGCGAAGCGTCGTCGCCGTCCCCCTAAAGCGCGAGCGCAAAGAGAAACCCAAGAAGAAATCACCGAGGGCGTTTATGGCTAAGCGCAGAAGCGTTTTCTATCCAGCGCGCGGAAACGAAGATGCCGATGGCCCTCCCCCTCCCCCGCGCGCCTAGTAGAGAAACCGGCCGAGTGTGCCGAGATCGCGCAGTGGCGAATTTCGGGGAAGCTCCCGCTGGCCTTTGTAAGGGAATACCCTCCTCGTGCGCGGGTGCAGAAAAAAAAGGAACGGGGGGCGAGACGCGACGCAGCGCCAAAAGGCCCGCGCGCGGCGACGTGGCCAAGTTTATGTGCTCCGTTTCCGTCTCTTTCTCTCCGGCGGCCGCGCACGGGAAAATGGGAGCCCCGGCTTGAATGGGGGGAAAATGAGAGGATGATGATAATAATGGCGGTATTGACCCTGCAAACTGCCGCTGGCTCTACGCACTCCCCACGACTCTTCTCTCGCTCTCGTATCTTTCTCGACTGTTCCTGCCGGATTACCTTTTCAAGAGGTTCATCTGAAATTGCCCGCGTTACGGCGGCCTTGCGTCTTTTTCTCTGTCTCCCTCTCCTTTCCTCCCGGGGGCTTTAATAAATTCGGCCGTAACGAAGCTCAAGTTTAATAAGCTAATTGAGATAAGTCTTACTTAATGCGATGTTGACTTAAATCATGCGTAATATTTTATCCGCGCAACCACGGGTGATTCATTGCAAATGAATTGGCCTTTCTAATTAAGGGCTTTCGTCTCTTTTTTTGCCGGCTGACGACGTTGCGCGCATGGAAATCCTTCTAATCAGACTTACATTCAGAAAAAGTCGTTCGGCTTGTTTGCGCAAAAAAATTCCTGAAAAGTAAGTGCACTGTCTTACCGTGATCCTTTTTTTTTCGTAAAATTCAATTTTGCCATCAAAAAGTCAAGGCTCGCGTCGACAAAAAACTGTTATATCATTTCAAATAAAAGGGGAAAAAGAGTAGTTTCTTAAAACCAGAATAATAAGACGAATTATTTTTCAACCTTGCGTTTTTGAAGCGTAGACCAAGTCCTTAATAAGCGAGCAATTCGGAACTCGCAAAACTCGTCGCTTACGCTCGGAAGCCTCTAACGATGTTCAAAGTTGATAAACAGTGTGAAAAGCGTCGAGATTGGTAAATTAATCAAGGCGATCGAGTTAAAGCGCGCGCGCTCAACACGATGGACAGGGCGAAAGAGAGAGAGAGAAGCTCCGTGCGGCTGACGCGCGCTGCCGGGCGTGCGTAAGCGTAAATAAAGTCAAGTGTCTCGTAATCGGCGAAATGACTATGCTAATAGATAAAGCTGATACGCGAACCTTCCTCGCTTTACGACCCAGTTTAATTTACTGCCCCCTAATAGTTGCTTAATTTATAGCGCTTGTATCGAAGCTTTCGCCGGGCAATATCTCGCTTATAAATCGATTTTCCCGCGCGTTACGGGCATGCCCCCTTCCCCCCCGCGGGTCGGTGCGTATATAGTCGCGTCTCGCGCACTTGTCTCGCGGGCAATCGGAAGGAGAGCGAGACCGGCCTCGCCACTTGGAAACTCCAGCCGAGCGTGAAAAAGGCCGATCCAGCGCGAGCGCGCGTATCTGTCCCGTCGATAACGAGCCAATAATTTCCGGGCGCGAAAATCTACCACCCCCCTTCTAGCCGCTCTCGCGCACTTCGAGTAGACGAGGAGGAAGGTGAGAAGGAGGTAGCAGAGAGAGAGAGAGCACCTCGTTAGTGGCGCGTAATGGGCTTTTCTCGGGGGTTCGTAGCGCGCGCTCTCGTCGCGGTACTCTGCAGATACAGGAGGAAATTATGACGGCGGAGGTGGAAGGTGCACGCGATCGAATAAAAAACGCTAACGGCTGCGAATAGCGTGTTTTGATCAATTTATATCGAAATTAAACTTGTTTATCCGTTAATGGTGTTCACTTTTTACGAGTGAGACACTTGTGTCTTCTGACTTACAATAGCCGCAGTGGGAGACCTTAGAATAGTGTTTGTTCTACGTTTTATTTTCGTTGTAAGAAGCATATTGTAATGCTGATTTAATAATTTCATTGAAAATTTCGAGGCGCGTCTGATCGACCCGTCTGTGACTACTTAAACGAGACCACAATTACTCCGAGTAATATTCTTTTTTTCTCATTTCGTGCATTCAAACTGTCTTCTCCTTTCTATTCGCTCATTTCTTTTTTACTTTTTTTCAATCAAAATTTAGATTTGTCACGAATGAATCACATTAGTGTGTGGGATTTAAGATTAATGTCTACATTTGCAAGGGAAAATCAATTTGTGGCCAAAGGATTAAAGTCTCCTCTCTTCCGTTCGAGGAAATTAATATATTATCATTTCATCGAAACACTACATTTTTTAAATACAATAATAAGGGAAATAAAAAGTGATATCATTTTAAATAAAATACAGACGGTGATATTTTTCTCGGAAAAGTACGCTAGGTATAAAAAAAATAAGTATCAAATCGAAGAATGAAGAAAATAAATTGGCAATCGCGTAAAAATAACGCGCGAAATCGACTAACCGTATAAAAGTGAGATATTAGTGCACTAAAAGCACAGTTCTATCAGGAAGAGAGGTAAAATAAGATCGGCCATATTCGGCGCAACTACGAAGATTGGAAGCAAAAGAAAAGTGAAGAGAGAGACGAAACGAGCGCGAATATTGGCGCTAAACCTGTTATACATCGCGTGGCCGATGTCGCGGTGGCCGGCGGCTGTATCGCGCGAGGCTATTAACCGAGTTTGCCGGGGCACCCGACGTCCGAGTCTCCGGAGAGCCGCGACCCCGCAGAGAAAGGACCGCGTCCCCGAGCGAGCGCTCGCGTGGGCGGACGTCATCCCGGCTCGCACGCGGGAGTGCGTTAATTCGATAGTCGCGTCGATATCGATGGGGTGAGTTCCTCCCCCCAGCGGTGCCGCGCTACACCGATCCCCTGCGAACTTTCCCCTTTATGCGGTGGTTGCGCAGGGGGGCCATCCGTCCCCCCTCCCCGAACATAATGAGAAAAAGGAAAATGAGAGAGGCGGACGCTGAGATTTATTTAGGCTCTAGGACAATACATCCTTTTATTGCCTCGTCTTCTTTTTCTGACCAACGTGCTGTGCTTATGAAAAGCGATCAGTCTCATATATTCTTTTGTCGAAGTGTAAGCTCGGCGCGTGAGCGTGCTCGATAAGATCTCCCTTGCTTTCCTTTCGATTCTATTGAATTGCATTAAAATTGTTAATAATTGTTGTGCTGCTAATTAGTTTTTATTCTCAGAAAAATTGCACAAGATTCTATAGAAATTTCATATTGGAATTTTATTTCTATAGGTTTTCGATCGATACTTCTGTAACGATTAATAAATGTAATTGCAGAATTTTATTTATAAGTGATAATCTATAATATAAAGTTTAATTATATCTTCAATAAAAACTATTTAACTCAAATTGATCAATTTTTATTAGTGCGAATTTGATTCTTGAACAAATGCAGATTTAGAATACAAAATTAAACTAAAACTATATATTAGTGTCCCGTAATTAAACTAAATGAGTGCGGGAATTGCGAATCAATCGATTAGTATACACACATATTACCTCAATAAACAGATACATATGAAAATACTCCCCATACAAGAACAAATACTGTACTAAAAATATATTGATTAAACTGGCGGGGGGCGATAAGAATCCCGAAAAAATAAATTAAGACTAAGAAAAGCAATATCTACCGAAGTAAAAATAACACCAGGAAACCCTCACGAACTCTATCAGAAATTACGGAGATTTACATTGGCATTAGAATATTTTATTTCTACTTATTCAAGAATATTAAAGAAATAATGAACGCATAAGTGTGTTCACGCACAATCCGCGTGATGCCAAACGGGCGAACGTGTCACTTCAATTTGCTCCTTATAAATCTCGCGGACGGTGTGTTAACCTTGATCCGGCGAAAAAAAGCACGTGCAGCTGGGTTGATAGCCCGAGCGGAGGCGCGAGGTCGGAGCCTCGGGATCGAGGGGCGAGGGACCCCACGCGCGCGCGCGCTCGGCGTATAACGCGTAGGAGAGAAAATTCGGAAACAGTCGGCCCGGCGATGATGGCGTTGCAGGCGTGGTACACTGGGGGCCGACCTTGACCCCTGTCCCTAACTGTGACGCCCATCCCGCGCGCACCAGTCGACCGGTCGATACGTGGCGCTGCTGCTGCTGCCGCCGCCGCCGAAGACTCCCTCCCACCCTCTCCGTTCCTCCTCGGCGACTACTCCCTCGTCGTCTGCGCGGGAAACTTCGATGCGCGAACTACAACGAGAGGTACGTTTTGGTGTGTCGCTCCGGTGATTAGTCCGCGGGTTAGTTTTATTCGCTGTTTTTTTCGCTGTTTCGTTCGTTCGTTCGGGGGACAGGTGGGGATTTTGCAATAGTGGTTCGAGGTTTTAACGTTTTATTCGGGGCTTCTTTTGTCGAAGCTGCGCGGTTCTGCAGTGCGCATGCTCAATTTGTCTGTTTACACGAGTTCACGCCGTACAACTGCTGGCCGTTCGATAAATAATGTGTAATATGAAAATTGTATATTACGAAAATATTTTCAATTTTATAATTTGCATTCCTATTTAATTTATTCTTTAATTTAATTAAACTAATTTATAACGAGTACAGTTTTTGCCCTTCAAAATAGGTTTTAAATTGATACACTTAAAGTAAAATAACGGAAAATTATGAATTTTAATCAAAGTTAAAAAATTCGTATAATCCGTACAGTCTTATAATAGTCATGAGAACAATCTTGTTTTCGTAGACTTGATCTATTTTTCTAGCGCTTGTAGCAAGGAGGACCCGCGTATATCGACCTCCCGCGCCCCGGTGCTTTTCCCTTTCGAACCATTTTTCCGCGCGGCGTTACAGCCCCACCCCCCTCTTATTTTTTTTTTCTTTTACGCACGCTCGAGTATTGGCTGCGGGTGGGTGGAGTGCGAATTGAAAATGCCGGGGATGAGGGAATATTGATGTACGTTTTGTGGCTTGATGCCCCTTTTCGTCGTCGAGGAATGTGCGTCATTTGGTTAACGCTCCGGGTTTTAACTTTTTATTAGCTCATTTATTTTCGTGTTACGCGTCTGCTTCCGATATTGCTCTAAACTGGAATGTAATAAATTCGCTTCTTCTAATCCAGTCTAGCTATATAAATTACTTAGTTTGTCCAGAAGAAAGGAAATTGGACGAAACAAATGCATGGAGAGTATTTTCTTGTAAAAATTACTTTTTAGTTATAAATCTAACTATAACCTCTTTATTAAAAATTACTACGTACAGTGTTTATTATGGATTTATATTATTTTATATTATTTTTATAGTTTTTGTAGAAAAATTACCTAATTATTTACTAGATCACTTAATCTCAAAATGACTTGAGCACGCAGTAACAATTTTTCGTAAAAGAAATTCAAGAGGGCTTCAATTACCAGTTTTTTTATAGGTGAATATTTCAGCAGAATTTGGAAATTTTTATCTACCCCAAAAGTAAGGCTGCAATTTCTCCTACGCTTTCATCGACATTTTATTTGATGGATAGCCATCGCTATCAATCATTGATACGCAAAAAAAATAAGCAACAGGACTTACCTTCATTCATATTGATGATATATTTAGATAAATGATAAAGCGAAGAAAACTTTCCAAAAAAGAAAACGGATCCCTCAACATTATAAACATTTGCTCAAAAAATACCGAGCGAAAGGTTGACTCTGTAGATTAGCCGGGTGTCTCGAGTATCGCGCCCGGCTACAGCGCTTCGGCATAGTTTGTTTACAAGTTCCCGGGGAAACTCTCACTTTCCGCGCGGAGAACTCGTTCGAGTTTTCGAACAGCTGAGAGAGCCGGGGCTCGCGTCGGTCCAGTTTAAAAAAAATTTCGCTTCGAGGGGGCGCGCGCGGGCGCGCGAGCGAGGGAGATGCGTTGCGCGAGGGAGAAAAAGTGGGAGGGAGAGTCTCGGGTTATCGATTTGCCTGGGCTTATACGCGAGGTGCCACGCGCTCGTCGGCCCACGCGTCCTCCTCGGCGAATAACCGAGCGCCGACGGACGGGAGGCCAGGAGGAGCAGCAGCAGCAGCAGCCCGTGCGCGCGCCCGAGAAAAGTGGCGAACGACGTGTGACAAATGCGAGTACGGCCACGGGCAATTTATCTTTTCCTCTCGCTCTTTTTGTCACCTCCGCGAAGACCCAGCGTCTCGTCCGCGCAGTTCACTCCCCCATCGGCTTTTTTGTCCCGCGCGTAGTTGCACACACATACGCACACACACCCTCGGCGCTCTCATTTTTTCCTCGCGCCACTCGCCCTCCCGCCCCTCGCGTCGTCGCGCGCCTCCTTTTTCAAGCTTCATTTCCTTTGTTTCCGCCTGCGCCTCCGCGAGCTTCATGGGTGTCTCCTCTTTGTTGGGCGCGTAACGCGCGCACACGTCCCCCCGGAGTCGAAGCTCCGCGTGCAGCCTTGGGACGCGGAGCCTGGACGGAACTTAGCTCGCGCGAGCAAGAATACGGCCTATTTAAAGTTTTTGTCACTCTCTCTGGCTCCCTTTCGCTTCTCTCTTCTGCAATTGCTGCGCTACGCTTCTTGCAGAGCATAAATATGTAACTGCCCATTAACTTGACTCGGGTTATTATTTTTTTTTTAATGCCTTCTTTGTTGTGATGCAATTTTAAACTTTTTAATCTGAAAATTACTGCGAATGTCGTAAGATTAATAAGCATTATTGGATTAACTAACTGGCTTTTTATTATGCTGCTAATGAGCGATACTGATTAGCAATAAAATTGTTGATTTATTGACTAAATATTTGTGTTTGTACTAGAAAATGTTGAATTTCTTAAACTAATTTATGATTAAATATGTATTTTTATATTTAGAGCAAAAATAATGTACTGAAATTATTAGTTAACCGGTAAAAATGTACGTAGTAAAAAATTATTAAAAATTTCTATTTTTTAGATTTGTTTTTATCAATGACTTGAATTACAAAAACGCAAAAGAGAGCAGAGTTTAAAGACTATTTCACAAAGAACATTTATTTTGATCAATAGTAATCAATGCCAATTATTCAACAATTAACAACTTGCCGATATTGCTTATTTACTGTCTTCTTTTACGACAGTTTCTAACAACATAAATGATCGTTAACGAAATATCGAGAGCATCAGTAACAAAACTTTTTAATTATATCTAGTTCCCATAGCATCTAAACATTGAAATAGCACTGTTTGGTAATAATTTTCAATAAGTAGGACGCAAATTGCCAGCATAAATGTACAAAGTCTTTTCTATACGTAGTGTAACATAAATCTACCATTATATTTTCATTACCCACTTTATTATTGCATATTTACCAAAGTTTTTAGATTCTGCCAGTAAGAAATGCTTCATTTCTAATTCAGTTAAATTATAAGAAAAAAATAACAAAATAAAACAAGAAACTTAGGAAGCATAATGAAAAGCGGCAGAGAGTGACAATCCTAATCAGCGTTTGTTGGCAAGCCTATCTCACCGAGTGAATATTCAAAAACAGGTGGTAGAGAAAGTGAGCGTGCGGAAGCATGCGGCTTCCAGCGATTTCCTGAATTCCACCGCAGCCGCGGTGTCTCGGCAAACCGCCGGCGTTATCATTTCGATACTCGTCCCCGATAGATGCGCTCGAAAAACGGGTACGAGCAAAATGCCTCGCGCGGTCGCGTCAAAGAAAAACTCGCAGTCGCGTGGCTCAAAAAAGCCAAAAAAAGAGAAGAGAAGAGGCGCAGAGAGGATTCGCGGAGGCAGTTGCGAGCGTACGTGCACACGCAGCGCGGTGGGAAGGGG